>JASAND010027476.1:0-55003 GCA_030248195.1 Trissonchulus latispiculum | reverse complement strand
ATTAGCGTGTCTCGCTGGCCATAATGTACACTACTAGAAATCAGAAACGGTGGTCGGATCCCCGCCATGGACACTTTTCTTCACACCTTTCAAATCTTGATATCAACCTTTCAAATAAGCAAAACTGTATAATTTAAAATCCAAGTATGAAGGGGAACCCCCTCCTTCACTAAGTCTGGAACCCACGTTTGTAGCATATCATACATCCACAAGTACTTAGTTATTCTTGGTCAACAAAATTGATAACAAAGAAATCGATAATTGATTTATCTAACCTTTTCTTTGTTCTTTTTTGAAACACGCAACATTGCTAATCATCCTAAAACCTGAATACAACGACAAAATTGCTTTTTACTGTCATTCTTTACATACAACTATTCCTACACGAAAAAATAATGTACATCAAACTCAAAATTGTTCACAACAATAATAATAAATGGAACGTTAAAAATATTTCCTACAATTGTAACAAAATAAAAATAGCAATCCAAAAAATACTGCCACCATTATAGATTGGCAACCAAATTATAGCAACCATTCTGAAAATAAAATTAAATTATGGAAAAACTACAAAGAAGACTAAAATACTTGGATCTATTATTACTAAATTGAACCATACTCACAGAAACAACAGCAACCTTTAAAATCTACAATTACAGATGAATCTGAAAAACGTACACAACACACCCCACAAGAAAGTATATTCAACCACTAAAAATAATCGATACATAAATTTAGTAGTACATCTCTGTAATCTAATAGCCTTTTTTAGCTCAAAACTATCCTAACAAACACACAATTATATTAGTCAGCTGGAGGAACATAATTAAGGGGGTCCATTTTTACCTCCACAGGACTGACTCTTCCGATCTCTGATTTTCACGTATTCAATTAAATGGTATATTTTAATGAGTTTTTTAAAAAATTAAAAATGGGGTTAAAAAATAAAAACAAATATTTGATGTTAATACATGTGAGAAAGTTGTCATTTTTCAGTGTGCGCCAAAACTTCCCGACAAACGTTGATGAATTCTTGACAAATTATTACTAAAAAATAATTGCTAAATAAATTTTAGAAAGTGGTGTTTTGGAATATTAGACTTTTAATTTTGAATTTTCAAAATTTTTTTAATTAATTTTTGAAGGATTAAAATTTAACACGAATTGAGCATCAAGTGAAATTTTAATCCTTAAAAAATTAATTAAAAAATTTTAAAGGCCTAAATTAAAATTCTAATTCCAGGGTACCGCAGTTTACCACTATATCGTTATTTTAATGCGGAATTTGGTTGTGTTCATCAATTGCTTGTCGGGAGATTTTTTTGGCCCACGCGAAAAAATGACAACTTTTACAATTTCCTGCGTTTTGGTTACATCAAATCTCAACTTTGAGGGGAAATTGCTCGACAACTGTAAATGAGCTACGACTTCAATTTTAAAAACTCGTTAAAAATATACCATTTGGACAATAATATACATGAAAATCAGCGAGATCGGAGAATATCGAAAAATGACCCAAAATGGACCCCCCTTAAGCCTACCCGTCATATGACGGGAAGTCATCTTTTCTATAATGCCGACCCGTCATATGACGGGCTGAGACTAACGTTAAAGATAGCACTATCAAAGGAAGTCGGCATAATATGAACGATTTAAGCTTTGCAGGTGGCATATGAGAATGAAATTCTAAAATTTTCAGTAGTTGCCCGTCATATGACGGGCATCGGCATATCGTAGTATATATGTGTGGATTTCAAAAAATCTGGTTTTCGGGCCCGGTACCTAGGAGGAAAAAACCAAAAAATGGTGGTGGCAGCGAAAGGGTTAAGAAGATTAAAGACTTTCAAGCAAAAACGTTAGAGTTGTGGGCGGCTAAGTAGATTTGTACTAGGCTAAGTTTTCTCAGATTCAAAATAAAAAAAAACGAATCAAAGTTGTTTGATGCAATTTCCAAAAGATTTTAACCATAATTTCCTTACTCAAATAATGCCAATTCTGAATATCGCGCACCTTACAAGCATAAATGCAAAACATAGCAAAATAATGGAGGTTTTCCCATATTTGCCAAAGTTCTCTGCAACGCTGATGAAAGTTTGGAGAAAAAAAACATCTAAATTGTCGAAAATCAAATTAAATACTCAATGCACTGTGTAATCTCCCTATTAGCCGAAACGAGTCATATAACATACTAAAAAATCAACTTTCTACAAAACAGGTATATATGTATAAGTACAAAATATACAGACAATAAAAATGCAATGAGAAAAATTGCATCAATTTTTGAAACAACTGTTATCAATATTATTAATTTGGGAGTCGACGCAAAAAGGGAAATTTATAATCGTATAAGAAGCCCTTATACTACAAAACACTACCACATTCCTGAGGTCAAAAAGCTAAAAGTACTAAAAGGTTCAATCTACACTTGAAAATTTCTCAAACTCGAATGAAATCAAACAAATCAAAAATACTGTAAAAAGGCCACAAGCTAGCACCAAGCTACAGAAGCCAGTGAAACAAGAGCACACTTATGGCAAGCCACAAGTTTACAGTTATATAAGGAATATTATACCGACGCAAAAGAAACTTTGCCTTTGGCAGAAAAAGTAAGGAGCAAAATATTGAAAAAGTATATGCCTCACCGAAAAATGTGGGTGAAATATAAAATGAAGTCGTCTTAGATCAGAACAAGGTTACCAGCGTGACCCCTATCCATTTAGTAGAGATACTAAAGTGCCTAGTAGTCTGGAGGGCCTATTTCTTTAGATTAAAATGGTCGGATTAAACGGATTAAAATTAACTCGTTTAATCCGACCATTTTTAATCCGCGGATTAAACGAGTTGATTTTAATCCATATAATCCGCCATTAAAGAAACAGCGATTAAAAACTTTAATCCGCCAACTTTTAATCCGTTTAATCCGCGTAGCTGCACGAGGATTAAAAGTTAGTTGAAAATGCAGGCGGAAGATTAAACGGATTAAAATTAATCTTTAAAGAAACAGCGATTAAGCAGGTCGGATTAAAATTAACTCGTTGAGTTTTTAATCCGAAGTGTGAATAAAGAAACAGGATTAGATTAAAATTTTAATCCTAGGTGCATTAAAGAAATAGGATTAAATTTAATCCGTTTAACTCGTTTAACTCGCTGGATTAAATTTTAATCCGTTTAGTCCGAGGTGCTATTTCTTTAATGCGGATTAATTTTAATCTAATCCGTTTAATCTTTACAGAAATAGGCCCTGAGATTACCTAGGCGCCAAAGTGTGGGGATGACCAAACGCGGGGGGAGATAAAATGGGCTAAAAATGCTACTATACGGTAAAAAATTGCCAGTTTTATATACTGTTATAACTATACTTAAAAGTGCTCAAAAATTTGTTTGCTTGAGTTTGAGTACCATAATAAACGAGTTTTGACCAAAAAATTAGAGAGCAGCCGGAAAATTTTTTGAAAAATTTGACCAAAGATGCTTAAAATTTGGCATTTTCTGGGCACCTTATAGTGAGTGGAGGAATCCAAACAGTGGGGGCCGCTGAAACGGCCCTAAGCCGCCCACTAAAAAGCCCAGAAAAGCAGTAGCAAACAAGCATAAGTAAAGACGAAAGCACAATCAAATTAGCAACCTGAACAAGCTTACATACATACAATACAACTACTTAAATAAACAAAAATAGTAGTGTCTGTTTATAACCAAAAATTAAACAAAGTCAGATTAAACATATTTAAAGCTAAAATTAACATAAAATGAACGCTGCATAGACAGAAAACCGGCATAGCACGAATAAATGCAACACTGCTACAAACCTCAACAACCAAAATCAGCTAAATTATGCAAAATTTTTAATTGGTTCCTCTCCTTACAAGACTAAAAGCCAGAACCTCCCAACGTTGATTCCAAGCTAAGTAAAAGTAATAATACGAAGCCTCTAATGTGCCACAAATCTATGCATACGGAGAAATTTAGACAAACTGCGTCCACATTTCCTAGTAGTCTCTGCATGCAGATATTAAAATTTTCAAATATTAAGCCGGTTTTTGGGCTAATTAGGACTAACTGTGAATAAGCTAGTGAGTGACTAAGTCTAAATTTTGAAAGGAAATTTGTTGTAAGACTTAATCCTGAGCAAATCCGCTGCTGATCTTAATCTGATCTGATGCAAGCCAGGGTCAGACACTCCGACTCTGGCAACGATTAATTAAATAATTAAAGATTCAAGTCGTTTTTCACCCCCCCCCCCCATTATTTCAATTACTAATGACATCCACAGGATTTCACCACCATCCCACGAAATCGTTTCAGGACCACATTGCCCGAGTCATCGAAGTAGAGCACCTGTATGGGCGAGAGGTGACTGGGCGCGCAGTAGGGCTGGGGAATCTTGTGATCCATCACATGGACCAGGGCCTGCACGATGGCATGATTGGTGGCATTCATGCGAGAGTTGAGGGGAAAAGAGCAGTCTCCGTGACAGTAGTAGGCAGCGTAGCCCACCGGGGCAATGATCCATTGCTGAAAAACGGACAAAGCAAATAATGGGGGAAAACGGAACAACAACTAAATACAAGCATAAACAGAAAAATGAACAGATAAAGATACGTGCCAAGTGCGAAGTTCAGAACATACGAACAAACAGAGAGTAGTTGGTTACTACTGTATTCTCGCGCTTAAGGGAACACCCACTTAAGAGAACATGTTCTCTTAAGTGAACGTGTTCTCTTAAGTGAATTCAGAAAAATTGTGAAGGCTAAATTTAAAAATTGTTTTTGAAAATTAAATTTCATAAAAATTGGTCAACGGATACTGAATTTCTTGTTTTTTCCAAGAAAAACTAATGACAAACCATTCACACCATAAAAAGTAACAATAATAATTATAAAAAATGAAAAAGCAACATCGATGATTGTTTTCTGGTGGTACTGAACATTCACTTAAGGGAACATGTTCTCTTAAGTGAGCATGTTCTCTTAAGTGAAATCAGAAAATTTTCCAATTTTGCCCGTATTGCACTTAACAGAACATGTTCTCTTAAGGGGGGGGGTCACTTTTTTGCCGATTTTTCGACCATCTCCGATTTTGCTCATTTTCACATATTTTGTACTCCCCATTGGTCCGCGAAACAAGACAAGAGCGTTTTGCGAAATATTGCTTCTATCGTTCTGTACAGGCCCTCAAATGTGACCTCGACATGTGTTAAACATAGGAAAATGAAAAAGTTAGGTTAAAAAGTTTGTGGCAGAAAAATTTTTCGCTGTATAAGAGTCAGAACTATGAAACCTTTTCAGAACCATTAAGGACATATTGTAGAGTGCAGCTATCTCCTCTGAAGCGATTCTGTTCAGTATTGGATTTTTGGCGAATTTTTAAAGTCAGAATTTTGGAAAATCGCCCATTTTTGGACCATGAAAAACAGGACCTACGGTACTCTTTTGCTTGTCCTGAACGATTGGCAAAAGCTACAGAAACGGCCAATAGATAGCTGCACTCTACGCATAAAACCACGTCTTATGAAAGTACACGCATGTTTCTATCATCTACAGTAAGCTCAAAAAACTTGCCACAAAAACAGCAAATTTTGCTAAAAGTGGCAATTTTTCATAATTTTCACATTCTTTTGATAATTTCTCACTCATTATGTGGTAAAAAATCACAAAACTTGGCAGATTAATTAATATATCTATGTCTGTCACATAAGGTGGCCAAAACAACTGCGTCAATATTGAACATGCTGCTGTGGCGGCACCTTTGATCTTTATAGGTGAAAACTGTCAATTTTAAAATTTTTCCAAATATAGACAAAATGGGTATCAATCGATAGCTAATGGAACGAGGAGCAACTTTTCTCATAGAACCATGGGTCAAAAATGTTGTCTGTGCAAGATAAAATGAGTTAAAGTTATACTGGGCAGTCCTGCAAGGTTAGGTCAGTGCAACTCAAGCATGCATTATGAACGCCTGGATAGCTGGCCTTGAGCCACCGCTGTTCTTAAATATTACCTTAGTGAAGGCTTTAATTTGGTGTATCGGTTAACCCCGTTTTCGGTCGCGTTTGGTCTCCACCTGACCTTGCAGGGGTCATCACCGGAATTTTCAAGATTTCCGGCTTTGAACCTGAATAACTCTGTCACAGTTTGATTTCGAACGCTAATATTCTAAGTTATTTTTGAGAACATATGGGGGCATATTATGTGTGAAAATGAGCGAAATCCGTGACTATCAAATTTTGACCAAAGTGACCCCCCCCCCCTTAAGCGCGAGAATACGGTAGCAGTCTAACTTTCACAATTTTAATACAATTTTCAGTTAGTTCGCCGGTGTCTACGAATGTTTAAAGACTGGAGATGAGATTTCGAAAACAACACGAGATTTGAAAACCAATCAAACTAAGTCAGACGAAAAGCCATAGCCGGTTTCTACGAATGTTTAAAGACTGGAGATGAGATTTCAAAAACAACTGAAAACTACACGAGATTTCAAAACCAATCAAACTACTTAAGTCAGATGCCAAGCTCCGATTTGTTGGGATAAAGCAACAACCAAGGGAGCTTTTCAGGGCAGGAAACAACAATATGTGAATTGAATTCTTTCAATTCTGATATAATGAAAGTTTACCCACCAGACACAAACAAACTCACTGTCACCCAAAATAAATCAGAAATCAAGTATATTTCAAAATTAAAAAACAGATACCTCCCACCCAAGTTCATGAAATCCAACGTAGAGAGTTCGCCGCTGGCAAGCCCGTCTGGCAAAATCAAAACCATACTCCAAAAATTCTAAAACAACAAAAAACTGGTAACGAAACGGCAATGCAACTAAATCTTTGTTAACGATATCACTACGAGTTGGCACGGCAGTTGCTGTAAGAATACTGCTTAGTGTAGTCATCTATTAAAGCAAAAGGTTACAGCTAGCGCTAACTTCATAAAAAGTTTCTCAAGCTCTTGAATAATCAGTTGATAATGACAGCAACTTTACCTGATAAAAATTATATGTAAATGTATCCAGGTTAATTTTATGATAATCAGTAGACAACAATGGGCCTATTTCTTTAAAGATTAAAATGGTCGGATTAAACGGATTAAAAATCAGCCGGATTAAAATTTTAAATAATATTTCTTTAATGCTGGATTAAACGGATTAAAAGGAGTAAAATTTAACTCGTTTAATCCGACCATTTTTAATCCGCGGATTAAACTAGTTGATTTTAATCCATATAATCCACCATTAAAGAAACAGTGATTAAAAATTTTAATCCGCCAACTTTTAATCCGTTTAATTCGCGTAACTGGACAAGGATTAAAAATTAGTTGAATTAAAGGTTGAATAAGTTGAATCAAGGATTAAAAATTAGTTGAATTAAAAATTAGCAGGAGACGGATTAAACGGATTAAAATTAATCTTTAAAGAAACAGCGATTAAGCAGGTCGGATTAAAATTAACTCGTTAATTTTTAATCCGAAGTGTGAATAAAGAAACAGGATTAGATTAAAATGTTAATCCTAGGTGCATTTAATCCGTTTAACTCGTTTCCGTTTAATCCGTTTAACTCGTTTCCGTTTAATCCGTTTAATTCGTTTAACTCCGTGGATTAAATTTTAATCCGTTTAATCCGAGGTGCTATTTCTGTAATGCGGATTAATTTTAATCTAATCCGTTTAATCTTTAAAGAAATAGGGCCAATGTAAACTATACATAGAAGTAACAACGTAAAAATTTTGAATTTATGCTTTCAAAACTTTCTCTAATAGGTCTGAAGTTGGCAAAAATTGGTCTGGTCAAAATCGACCAGAGTACTTAACTCGAGAACTTGAGAACTTTTCTGTGTGAATTGCATTACAACTTGTTGATTTTAGGCATGCTCTCTGTTATCAAAGCAAAAATATGTTCTGCACACTAAAGGCTGACCCCCTCCCCGCAAAGCAGACCCTAGTGAGCGTGGTCGAAAATAGGGTAAGTTCACTCGCTCTATGTTTACGTGCTTAGGCTCGAAAACCCAAGCAGTCTGAGTGTTATTCGTGTCTACTACGGATTTCAGCTCGCAAATATTGCGGGCGAACTTTGTTCACTACGGCTGGCTCGATTTGCGGAGGCAAAATGCCTGCCCGTTTAGCGTGCAGACCATAGTTTTGGCTCTGAAAACTGAGAGCATACCTAGTGGCATAGTATAGCACCATGCACGCTTGATACCATCGTACAACAAGACAACAGCTTAGCTTACGCTTAGCTGACAGGGCATCGTAGGGGGTCCCAGCCACAGGCGTGGATCGTTTGCGTCGCCTTGATCGCTCCGGGTCAATGGCCAACGGGCCAGCCTTGAAAAATCCTACCATGAAACCGCGTCCAAACCCGTAGGACTCCGGAGAATGGGCCAAACCTATAAACACCAGAAGCCAATCTAGGCTCAGACATTCCTACTCAATCCAGCTCAACATAGTGACAACAAAAAACCAACCAAACAACTATAGCAAGGTTAACAAAAAAAAATCACCCGAAATTTTAACAAAAAATCACCCCACCCTGACTCACTGGAAAGTCGCAGAGACCCAATTTTTTGCATGGTGATAGCCACACATCTCGACATTACAGCCTGTGAGTTTGAGCCCCTAGGCCCTCTCCATGCGTTCATGGCAGACCTTTAAGTGAAGGTACCCAAAAGTGGCCTCAAAAACGTTCATGACCGAAGTTCGAATTTCGGCTGCTATTTACTAAGGGAAAACCCTAGACAACCCATACTGTACATATGACATGTCCTGACTGTGCGCTATCGATACATATATAGAAGTTCCCGGTCGGACCTCTGAGCCGTCCTGGGGTGGGTGATTTTTTTGTTAAAATTTTAACAAATAAAAAATCACTTTCATATTTTGTTACTGACCTCAGAACAACCGCTAGAGCAAAACTAACGCCAAATTCTAGCTCAGCGACCTCGAAAACCCTTATAGCCGAAAACCCTTTGTTTTTGAGGTTGTCTGACACTTCTGGGAGTCCAACCTGATAACCAGCCTGGCCTGAACCGTCCGACGGTAAACGTGATTCTAGAAGTCAGTAGTAGACTAAAGTTACCCAAAAACTAATGCCGGATTTGAATTCTGCGCACTAGAAAACCCCCTAGGACACGTTTGTAGGCACTTCTGTCTTCCCAGTTGGTACCTGGAGGGTCCGGAAGGGTCCGGCAGGGGTCACGTGACCGTGGGTCATATACCACCAACATACGAAGTCATAAGTTTCTCTGCCAAAACGGCTGGAAATAAGTTATATAATCACTCACAAACACGAAAAACAACATTTTAGCCCTTAAAACGGCAGTTGGTGGCCACCAGACTTCATACTAGGATACTGCCGGGGGCCACTAGTGACCACTTACACTTACCGGCGGGGTCAGTTGGCCGAGTTGGAAACACTAGGTTGGTGGTTTTGGGTTTTACATACGTTATTTAATGCGCTCTATCCAAACCCTGATGAGAAAACATTGCTAGCTGCTCTCTGGGATCCGATCCGGCCACTGATTTTTTGTTAACGCGTGATTTTTTTTGTGAAACCGTTAACAAAAAAAATCACAAACTTTCGCCTACTGCAACTTACTGGTAGGTAGTAGAGCAGCGAAACTGGGGTGGTTTAAAGCTTAGCCCAAGACCTATCCACGGGTCCTCAAAGTAATCGATTTGGCTTAGTTTTGCGAAAGTTCCAACCAAAAACCAAATTTTGATTTTTTTGTTAACCTTGCTATAACAAACAATGTGTAATAACGCAGTTTCGACAAAAAACAAACAAATGAAAAAAGTAAAAAAATCAGACGACGGGTACATAGACAAACTGGCAGGATACGTAAGTACATAACCCGAATAATAAAACTTTCTTCTATGATAAAATCAGTCAGATTCTTTTCCCAAAAAACCACAGTAGAAACTAGTTTCCCTAAAAGATTTACAAATTAAATGGTTACAAAATTAAATTAATTAAACTAAATTAATTTTCTTAAAATAATCCATCACTACATACCATTTTCGTCCACAATTTCTACCAACAAATCCTGGACAGTAGGCCCACCGTGGGCCGCACGAGCCAACAGCCAGTGATGTAACGCGCCAGTGGCATTGAGAACGTGCCAGCCTGCAGAGTTACTGTTCAGTGGCATACGACGATCTCATGCAAGGTAGACCACTAAAAATAGTAGTGAAAGATTTTAGAAAATACTAACAAATTATTGGCAGAAAACAATCGTCTGGGGCAGAAGCATTCATATGTGTTTCTGCCATCTGTCATGTCGAAGGTGACAAGGCAGTATCAACCCACATGACGCCATGCATTGTTTCTGACAGTCTATCAAAATCTTCGATCGAGTAAAAATTTTGAAATATTTTGTTTTCACAACGCCATGCTTGGTTTAGGAGAGACCTGGCTTATTCCCACAGGGGGTGAGGGAGGGTGGGGGGCCCCCCCACCCCACCGAAATCGGTTCCCCCCCCATGGGCGTATCCAGGGAGAGGGTTTTGGAGGTTGAAACCCCCTCCTTTTGAGTTAACTTTTATGAAAACTCCATTACAAAAAGCGCAAATTTTTGTCAAAACCCCCTCCCCTTTTCAGTAAATTTTAGTTAAAACCCCCTCCTTTTCAAAAATCCTGGATACGCCCCTGGTTCCCCCCACACTGAGGATGCCCTCCCAGAATCGCCACCTCTCCAGGAATAGGGCCTGTAAGTCCCACAGACTTCAAAACTCAACAGAGAACTAGGGCTTTGAGGGTAAACTTTGAAAATGTTTTCTTGGGCTCGCCAAATTTTTAGGTCTTTTTAGCGTTTTTAGACATTTTAAGCCAATTTGTTCAATTTTTAGCTCAGCAGGAGGTTGCAGAAGAATCCGCTGTCCGGTTGATCATCTTCTTCTTGCTGTGGTCGATGCTGTTGGATGATTATCACTTCCACATGTGCTTCCCAAGGGCGTGACCATGCGTACCAAATGGATTCTCGGACATTCTCAAAGACGCCAGTTACTAAGAAAAAGTGGAACTGGTGTCGATCTTGCCGCTCAATTAACGATGCAGCCACATAGTCATCCTTAAATTTCCCCCGAGCGAAGGGCAGCCATCTGTAGAACCAGCTGGTCAGTTCTTTTTTGATCAGATGGTATGGCCTTAGATCAGCCTCAATTCGCTAAGACTGGCGCTGGGTTATATCTGTGACTGCATCTGGGTTCTAGCTCATATGGATCTTGACCTTGCTCCAGGAATATGAAGAAGAAGCTCAGTAGCAAAAATTAGCTATTTTTAAGCATTTTAAAAAATTTGGGCCCTCCCAGACCTGGGCCGCCCCCAGAAATTTAGGGCCTAGAAAAAAGCAAGGAGACTAGCATTGACACTCTAAAAATTCCAAATCCAAACGCAAATTCCACGTTTATATAATCTTCCAAGGCTGCTCACAGGGGGGGGGTCATAGGTCAAATTATTGAAAGTACTTTTACCTGGCAAAAACGCAATTTTTAAAGCGCGATCATTTACTTTTTATAAGAAATAAACATCCAATGTACTATTTATGCAAGATTGCAAAAATTCTTCAACTTCTGACTTGACCTTGCACCCTCTCCCTTTTCAAAATCCTGTGTGCGGGCTTGGATACTCTCCAACAAGAATAAAAATGCTCCGGTGGAGCATGAAAAATGCAATATGGGTGACATTAGGTTGTAAATGGACAGAGGACTAGGTTTTAAAACGTTAATATGGGAGGGGCAGGTTGTAAATGCCAGGAGGACTAGGTTAAAAGCGCACTAATATGGACCAGCTTCGCTGAACAACCCATATTCGCGGTCACTCATGCTCCACTCCACATGACATACGAGTAAGATCCTGCATTCTTCAACTTTCAAAGCAAGCGGGATGATTTTGAAATATTAAAGCTTATTCCAAATAAACAATGCAGTTCTGGTAGAAAGTTGTTCAAGGTGTTTTTTCTGCAGTGTCAGCGCAGCATCTTGTATTAAGTTGATGCGAAAAGCAGTTGACATTTTGTTATGTACGTGTATTATTAAGTTGTATAATAAAGGAGCACGACCACATATACTTGCAGGCCGTGCTGACATATCGTACAATTTTTCGAAGAACTGCCAATATCAACAGCAAGCAGCAGCCGATAGAAACTCTGGACAGTTTTTGCGAATATGGGTTGTTCAGCGAAGCTGGTCCATATTAGTGCGCTTTTAACCTAGTCCTCCTGGCATTACAACCTGCCCCTCCCATATTAACGTTTTAAAACCTAGTCCTCTGTCCATTTACAACTTAATGTCACCCATATTGCATTTTTCATGCTCCACCGGAGCATTTTTATTCTTGTTGGAAGTATGCAAGCCCGCACACAGGATTTTGAAAAGGGAGAGGGTGCAAGGTCAAGTCAGAAGTTGAAGAATTTTTGCAATCTTGCATAAATAGTACATTGGATGTTTATTTCTTGCAAAAGTAAATTATCGCGCTTTAAAAATTGCGTTTTTGCCATACAAATACCAATAATTTGACCCTATGACCCCCCCCCCTGTGAGCAGCCTTGGAAGATTATATAAACGTGGAATTTGCGTTTGGATTTGGAATTTTTAGAGTGTCAATGCTAGTCTCCTTGCTTTTTTCTAGGCCTAAATTTCTGGGGGCGGCCCAGGTCTGGAGGGGGCAAAATTTTTTAAAATGCTTAAAAATAGCTAATTTTTGCTACTGAGCTTCTTCTTCATATTCCTGGAGCAAGGTCAGAACCATATGAGCTGAACCCAGATGCAGTCACAGATAACCCAGCGCCAGTCTTAGCGAATTGAGGCTGATCTAAGGCCATGCCATCTGATCAAAGAACTGACCAGCTGGTTCTACAGATGGCTGCCCTTCGCTCGGGGGAAATTTAAGGATGACTATGTGGCTGCATCGTTAATTGAGCGGCAAAGATCGACACCAGTTCCACTTGTGTAACTGGTGCCCCAGGGAAATAGAATCCATTTGGCACGCTGGTCAACGCCCCAGGGAGCACGTGGAAGGATAATCATCCAACAGCATCGACCACAGCAAGAAGAAGATGATCAACCGGACGCGGATTCTTCTGCTCCCTCCTGCTGAGCTAAAAATTGAACAAATTAGCTTAAAATGTCTAAAAACGCTAAAAAGACCTAAAAATTTGGCGAGCCCAGAAAACATTTTCAAAGTTTACCCTCAAAGCCCTAGTTCTCTGTTGAGTTTTGAAGTCTGTGGGACTTGCAGGCCCTATTCCTGGAGGGTGGCGATTCTGGGAGGGCATCCTCAGTGTGGGGGGAACCAGGGGCGTATCCAGGATTTTGAAAAGGAGGGGGTTTTAACTAAAATTTACTGAAAAGGAGGGGGTTTTGACAAAAATTTGCGCTTTTTGTAATGGAGTTTTCATAAAAGTTAACTCAAAAGGAGGGGGTTTCAACCTCCAAAACCCTCTCCCTGGATACGCCCATGGGGGGAACCGATTTCTGGGGTGGGGGGCGCCCCCACCCCCTCACCCCCTGTGGGAATAAGCCAGGTCTCTCCTAAACCAAGCATGGCGTTGTGAAAACAAAATATTTCAAAATTTTTACTCGATCGAAGATTTTGATAGACTGTCAGAAACAATGCATGGCGTCATGTGGGTTGATACTGCCTTGTCACCTTCGACATGACAGATGGCAGAAACACATATGAATGCTTCTGCCCCCAGACGATTGTTTTCTGCCAATAATTTGTTAGTATTTTCTAAAATCTTTCACTACTATTTTTAGTGGTCTACCTTTGCATGAGATCTGTCGTATGCCACTGAACAGTAACTCTGCAGGCTGGCACGTTCTCAATGCCACTGGCGCGTTACATCACTGGCTGTTGGCTCGTGCGGCCCACGGTGGGCCTACTGTCCAGGATTTGTTGGTAGAAATTGTGGACGAAAATGGTATGTAGTGATGGATTATTTTAAGAAAATTAATTTAGTTTAATTAATTTAATTTTGTAACCATTTAATTTGTAAATCTTTTAGGGAAACTAGTTTCTACTGTGGTTTTTGGGAAAAAGAATCTGACTGATTTTATCATAGAAGAAAGTTTTATTATTCGGTTTATGTACTTACGTATCCTGCCAGTTTGTCTATGTACCCGTCGTCTGATTTTTTTACTTTTTTCATTTGTTTGTTTTTTGTCGAAACTGCGTTATTACACATTGTTTGTTATAGCAAGGTTAACAAAAAAATCAAAATTTGGTTTTTTGGCTGGAACTTTCGCAAAACTAAACCAAATCGATTACTTTGAGGACCCGTGGATAGGTCTTGGGCTAAGCTTTAAACCACCCCAGTTTCGCTGCTCTACTACCTACCAGTAAGTTGCAGTAGGCGAAAGTTTGTGATTTTTTTTGTTAACGGTTTCACAAAAAAAATCACGCGTTAACAAAAAAAATCAGTGGCGGATCGGATCCCAGAGAGCAGCTAGCAATGTTTTCTCATCAGTTTTGGATAGAGCGCATTAAATAACGTATGTAAAACCCAAAACCACCAACCTAGTGTTCCAACTCGGCCAACTGACCCCGCCGAAGTGTAAGTGGTCACTGATGGCCCCCGGCAGGGTCTAGTATGAAGTCTGGTGGCCATAAACTGCCGTTTTAAGGGCTAAAATGTTGTTTTTTCGTGTTTGTGAGTGATTATAACTTATTTCCAGCCGTTTTGGCAGAGAAACTTAGGACTTAGTATGTTGGTGGTATATGACCCACGGTCACGTGACCCCTGCCGGACCCTTCCGGACCCTCCAGGTACCAACTGGGAAGTCAGAAGTGCCTACAAACGTGTCCTAGGGGGTTTTCTAGTGCGCAGAATTCAAATCTGGCATTAGTTTTTGGGCAACTGTAGTCTAATACTGACTTCTGGAATCACGTTTACCGTCGGACGGTTCAGGCCAGGCTGGTTATCAGGTTGGACTCCCAGAAGTGTCAGACAACCTCAAAAACAACGGCTATAAGGGTTTTCGAGGTCGCTGAGCTAGAATTTGGCGTTAGTTTTGCTCTAGCTGCTGTTCTGAGGTCAGTAACAAAATATGAAAGTGATTTTTTATTTGTTAAAATTTTAACAAAAAAAAATCACCCACCCCAGAACGGCTCAGAGGTCCGACCGGGAACTTCTATATATGTATCGATAGCGCACAGTCAGGACATGTCATATGTACAGTATGGGTTGTCTAGGGTTTTCCCTTAGTAAATAGCAGCCGAAATTCGAACTTCGGTCATGAACGTTTTTGAGGCCACTTTTGGGTACCTTCACTTAAAGGTCTGCCATGAACGCATGGAGAGGGCCTAGGGGCTCAAACTCACAGGCTGTAATGTCGAGATGTGTGGCTATCACCATGCAAAAAATTGGGTCTCTGCGACTTTCCAGTGAGTCAGGGTGGGGTGATTTTTTGTTAAAATTTCGGGTGATTTTTTTTTGTTAACCTTGCTATAGTTGTTTGGTTGGTTTTTTGTTGTCACTATGTTGAGCTGGATTGAGTAGGAATGTCTGAGCCTAGATTGGCTTCTGGTGTTTATAGGTTTGGCCCATTTCTCCGGAGTCCTACGGGTTTGGACGCGGTTTCGCGGTAGGATTTTTCAAGGCTGGCCCGTTGGCCATTGACCCGGAGCGATCAAGGCGACGCAAACGATCCACGCCTGTGGCTGGGACCCCCCTACGATGCCCTGTCAGCTAAGCGTAAGCTAAGCTGTTGTCTTGTTGTACGATGGTATCAAGCGTGCATGGTGCTATACTATGCCACTAGGTATGCTCTCAGTTTTCAGAGCCAAAACTATGGTCTGCACGCTAAACGGGCAGGCATTTTGCCTCCGCAAATCGAGCCAGCCGTAGTGAACAAAGTTCGCCCGCAATATTTGCGAGCTGAAATCCGTAGTAGACACGAATAACACTCAGACTGCTTGGGTTTTCGAGCCTAAGCACGTAAACATAGAGCGAGTGAACTTACCCTATTTTCGACCACGCTCACTAGGGTCTGCTTTGCGGGGGAGGGGGTCAGCCTTTAGTGTGCAGAACATATTTTTGCTTTGATAACAGAGAGCATGCCTAAAATCAACAAGTTGTAATGCAATTCACACAGAAAAGTTCTCAAGTTCTCGAGTTAAGTACTCTGGTCGATTTTGACCAGACCAATTTTTGCCAACTTCAGACCTATTAGAGAAAGTTTTGAAAGCATAAATTCAAAATTTTTACGTTGTTACTTCTATGTATAGTTTACATTGGCCCTATTTCTTTAAAGATTAAACGGATTAGATTAAAATTAATCCGCATTACAGAAATAGCACCTCGGATTAAACGGATTAAAATTTAATCCACGGAGTTAAACGAATTAAACGGATTAAACGGAAACGAGTTAAACGGATTAAACGGAAACGAGTTAAACGGATTAAATGCACCTAGGATTAACATTTTAATCTAATCCTGTTTCTTTATTCACACTTCGGATTAAAAATTAACGAGTTAATTTTAATCCGACCTGCTTAATCGCTGTTTCTTTAAAGATTAATTTTAATCCGTTTAATCCGTCTCCTGCTAATTTTTAATTCAACTAATTTTTAATCCTTGATTCAACTTATTCAACCTTTAATTCAACTAATTTTTAATCCTTGTCCAGTTACGCGAATTAAACGGATTAAAAGTTGGCGGATTAAAATTTTTAATCACTGTTTCTTTAATGGTGGATTATATGGATTAAAATCAACTAGTTTAATCCGCGGATTAAAAATGGTCGGATTAAACGAGTTAAATTTTACTCCTTTTAATCCGTTTAATCCAGCATTAAAGAAATATTATTTAAAATTTTAATCCGGCTGATTTTTAATCCGTTTAATCCGACCATTTTAATCTTTAAAGAAATAGGCCCATTGTTGTCTACTGATTATCATAAAAGTAACCTGGATACATTTACAGATAATTTTTATCAAGTAAAGTTGCTGTCATTATCAACTGATTATTCAAGAGCTTGAGAAACTTTTTATGAAGTTAGCGCTAGCTGCAACCTTTTGCTTTAACAGATGACTACACTAAGCAGTATTCTTAAAGCAACTGCCGTGACAACTCGTAGTGATATCGTTAATAAGATTTAGTTGTATTACTGCTGTTTCGTTACCAGTTTTTTGTTGTTTTAGAATTTTTGGAGTATGGTTTTGATTTTTCCAGACGGGCTTGCCAGCGGCGAACTCTCTACGTTGGATTTCATGAACTTGGGTGGGAGGTGTATCTGTTTTTTAATTTTGAAATATACTTGATTTCTGATTTATTTTGGGTGACAGTGAGTTTGTTTGTGTCTGGTGGGTAAACTTTCATTATATCAGAATTGAAAGAATTTAATTCACATATTGTTGTTTCCTGCCCTCAAAGCTCCCTTGGTTGTTGCTTTATCCCAACAAATCGGAGCTTGGCATCGACTTGGTAGTTTGATTGAAGCTTTGAAAATTTCGTGTAGTTTTCAGTTGTTTTTGAAATCTCATCTCCAGATCTTTAAAAACATTCGTAGAAACCGGCTATGGCTTTTCGTCTGACTTAGTTTGATTGGTTTTCAAATCTCGTGTTGTTTTCGAAATCTCATCTCCAGTCTTTAAACATTCGTAGACACTGGCGAACTAACTGAAAATTGTATTAAAATTGTGAAAGTTAGACTGCTACCGTATTCTCGCGCTTAAGGGGGGGGGGGGTCACTTTGGTCAAAATTTGATAGTCACGGATTTCGCTCATTTTCTCACATAATATGCCCCCATATGTTCTCAAAATTAAAGTAGAATATTAGCGTTCGAAATCAAACTGTGACAGAGTTATTCAGGTTCAAAGCCCGAAATCTTGAAAATTCCGGTGATGACCCCTGCAAGGTCAGGTGGAGACCAAACGCGACCGAAAACGGGGTTAACCGATACACCAAATTAAAGCCTTCACTAAGGTAATATTTAAGAACAGCGGTGGCTCAAGGCCAGCTATCCAGGCGTTCATAATGCATGCTTGAGTTGCACTGACCTAACCTTGCAGGACTGCCCAGTATAACTTTAACTCATTTTATCTTGCACAGACAACATTTTTGACCCATGGTTCTATGAGAAAAGTTGCTCCTCGTTCCATTAGCTATCGATTGATACCCATTTTGTCTATATTTGGAAAAATTTTAAAATTGACAGTTTTCACCTATAAGATCCAAAGGTGCCGCCACAGCAGCATGTTCAATATTGACGCAGTTGTTTTGGCCACCTTATGTGACAGACATAGATATATTAATTAATCTGCCAAGTTTTGTGATTTTTTACCACATAATGAGTGAGAAATTATCAAAAGAATGTGAAAATTATGAAAAATGGCGATTTTTAGCAAA
Source organism: Trissonchulus latispiculum (assembly GCA_030248195.1). Lineage (NCBI taxonomy): Eukaryota > Metazoa > Nematoda > Enoplea > Enoplida > Ironidae > Trissonchulus > Trissonchulus latispiculum. Next base: position 36,665 of record JASAND010027476.1, on the reverse strand, counting down.
ATTTGCTGTTCTTGTGGCAAGTTTTTTGAGCTTACTGTAGATGATAGAAACATGTGAGTACTTTCATAAGACGTGGTTTTATGCGTAGAGTGCAGCTATCTATTGGCCGTTTCTGTAGCTTTTGCCAATCGTTCAGGACAAGCAAAGGAGTACCGTAGGCCCTGTTTTGCATGGTCCAAAAATGGCCGATTTTCCAAAATTCTGACTTTAAAAATTCGCCAAAAATCCAATACTGAACAGAATCGCTTCAGAGGAGATAGCTGCACTCTACAATATGTCCTTAATGGTTCTGAAAAGGTTTCAGAGTTCTGACTCTTATACAGCGAAAAATTTTTCTGCCACAAACTTTTTAACCTAACTTTTTCATTTTCCTATGTTTAACACATGTCGATGTCGCATTTGAGGGCCTGCACAGATCGATAGAAGCAATATTTCGCAAAACGATCTTGTCTTGTTTCGCGGACCCATGGGGACTACAAAATATGTGAAAATGAGCAAAATCGGAGATGGTCGAAAAATCGGCAAAAAAGTGAGCCCCCCTTAAGAGAACATGTTCTGTTAAATGCAATACGGGCAAAATTGGAAAATTTTCTGATTTCACTTAGGAGAACATGCTCCACTTAAGAGAACATGTTCCCTTAAGTGAATGTTCAGTACCACCAGAAAACAATCATCGATGTTGCTTTTTCATTTTTTATAATTATTATTGTTACTTTTTATGGTGTGAATGGTTTGTCATTAGTTTTTCTTGGAAAAACAAGAAATTCAGTATCCGTTGACCAATTTTTATGAAATTTAATTTTCAAAAACAATTTTTAAATTTAGCCTTCACAATTTTTCTGAATTCACTTAAGAGAACACGTTCACTTTAAGAGAACATGTTCTCTTAAGTGGGTGTTCTAAGCGCGAGAATACAGTAGTAACCAACTACTCTCTGTTTGTTCGTATGTTCTGAACTTCGCACTTGGCACGTATCTTTATCTGTTCATTTTTCTGTTTATGCTTGTATTTAGTTGTTGTTCCGTTTTCCCCCATTATTTGCTTTGTCCGTTTTTCAGCAATGGATCATTGCCCCGGTGGGCTACGCTGCCTACTACTGTCACGGAGACTGCTCTTTTCCCCTCAACTCTCGCATGAATGCCACCAATCATGCCATCGTGCAGGCCCTGGTCCATGTGATGGATCACAAAGATTCCCCAGCCCTACTGCGCGCCCAGTCACCTCTCGCCCATACAGGTGCTCTACTTCGATGACTCGGGCAATGTGGTCCCGAAACGATTTCGTGGGATGGTGGTGAAATCCTGTGGATGTCATTAGTAATTGAAATAATGGGGGGGGGGGTGAAAAACGACTTGAATCTTTAATTATTTAATTAATCGTTGCCAGAGTCGGAGTGTCTGACCCTGGCTTGCATCAGATCAGATTAAGATCAGCAGCGGATTTGCTCAGGATTAAGTCTTACAACAAATTTCCTTTCAAAATTTAGACTTAGTCACTCACTAGCTTATTCACAGTTAGTCCTAATTAGCCCAAAAACCGGCTTAATATTTGAAAATTTTAATATCTGCATGCAGAGACTACTAGGAAATGTGGACGCAGTTTGTCTAAATTTCTCCGTATGCATAGATTTGTGGCACATTAGAGGCTTCGTATTATTACTTTTACTTAGCTTGGAATCAACGTTGGGAGGTTCTGGCTTTTAGTCTTGTAAGGAGAGGAACCAATTAAAAATTTTGCATAATTTAGCTGATTTTGGTTGTTGAGGTTTGTAGCAGTGTTGCATTTATTCGTGCTATGCCGGTTTTCTGTCTATGCAGCGTTCATTTTATGTTAATTTTAGCTTTAAATATGTTTAATCTGACTTTGTTTAATTTTTGGTTATAAACAGACACTACTATTTTTGTTTATTTAAGTAGTTGTATTGTATGTATGTAAGCTTGTTCAGGTTGCTAATTTGATTGTGCTTTCGTCTTTACTTATGCTTGTTTGCTACTGCTTTTCTGGGCTTTTTAGTGGGCGGCTTAGGGCCGTTTCAGCGGCCCCCACTGTTTGGATTCCTCCACTCACTATAAGGTGCCCAGAAAATGCAAATCCTTAAGACATCTTTGGTCAAATTTTTCAAAAAATTTTCCGGCTGCTCTCTAATTTTTTGGTCAAAACTCGTTTATTATGGTACTAAAACTCAAGCAAACAAATTTTTGAGCACTTTTAAGTATAGTTATAACAGTATATAAAACTGGCAATTTTTTACCGTATAGTAGCATTTTTAGCCCATTTTATCTCCCCGCGTTTGGTCATCCCCACACTTTGGCGCCTAGGTAATCTCAGGGCCTATTTCTGTAAAGATTAAACGGATTAGATTAAAATTAATCCGCATTAAAGAAATAGCACCTCGGACTAAACGGATTAAAATTTAATCCAGCGAGTTAAACGAGTTAAACGGATTAAATTTAATCCTATTTCTTTAATGCACCTAGGATTAAAATTTTAATCTAATCCTGTTTCTTTATTCACACTTCGGATTAAAAACTCAACGAGTTAATTTTAATCCGACCTGCTTAATCGCTGTTTCTTTAAAGATTAATTTTAATCCGTTTAATCTTCCGCCTGCATTTTCAACTAACTTTTAATCCTCGTGCAGCTACGCGGATTAAACGGATTAAAAGTTGGCGGATTAAAGTTTTTAATCGCTGTTTCTTTAATGGCGGATTATATGGATTAAAATCAACTCGTTTAATCCGCGGATTAAAAATGGTCGGATTAAACGAGTTAATTTTAATCCGTTTAATCCGACCATTTTAATCTAGAAATAGGCCCTCAGACTACTAGGCACTTTAGTATCTATACTAAATGGATAGGGGTCACGCTGGTAACCTTGTTCTGATTAAGACGACTTCATTTTATATTTCACCTACATTTTTCGGTGAGGCATATACTTTTTCAATATTTTGTATTACTTTTTCTGCCAAGGCAAAGTTTCTTTTGCGTCGGTATAATATTCCTTATATAACTGTAAACTTGTGGCTTGCCATAGTGTGCTCTTGTTTCTGGCTTCTGTGCTTGGTGCTAGCTTGTGGCCTTTTTACAGTATTTTTGATTTGTTTGATTTCATTCGAGTTTGAGAAATTTTCGATGTAGATTGAACCTTTTTAGTACTTTTAGCTTTTTGACCTCAGGAATGTGGTAGTGTTTTGTAGTATAAGGGCTTCTTATACGATTATAAATTTACCTTTCTTGCGTCGACTCCCAAATTAATAATATTGATAACAGTTGTTTCAAAATTGATGCAATTTTTCTCATTACTTTTTATTGTCTGTATATTTTGTACTTATACATATATACCTGTTTTGTAGAAGTTGATTTAGTATGTTATATGACTCGTTTCGGCTAATAGGGAGATTACACAGTGCATTGAGTATTTAATTTGATTTTCGACAATTTACATGTTTTTTTTCTCCAAACTTTCATCAGCGTTGCAGAGAACTTTGGCAAATATGGGAAAACCTCCATTATTTTGCTATGTTTTGCATTTATGCTTGTAAGGTGCGCGATATATTCAGAATTGGCATTATTTGAGTAAGGAAATTATGGTTAAAATCTTTTGGAAATTGCATCAAACAACTTTGATTCGTTTTTATTTTGAATCTGAGAAAACTTAGCCTAGTACAAATCTACTTAGCCTAACACAACTCTAACGTTTTTGCTTGAAAGTCTTTAATCTTCTTAACCCTTTCGCTGCCACCACCATTTTTGGTTTTTTCCTCTAGTGCCGGGCCCGAAAACCAGATTTTTTGAAATCCTTATACTGATATGCCGATGCCCGTCATATGACGGGCAACTACTGAAAATTTTAGAATTTCATTCTCATATGCCACCTGCAAAGCTTAAATCGTTCTATTATGCCGACTTCTTTGATAGTGCTATCTTTAACGTTAGTCTCAGCCCGTCATATGACGGGTCGGCATTATAGAAGAGATGACTTCCCGTCATATGACGGGTAGGCTTAAGGGGGGTCCATTTTGGGTCATTTTTCGATATTCTCCGATCTCGCTGATTTTCATGTATATTATTGTCCAAATGGTATATTTTAACGAGTTTTTAAAATTAAAAGTCGTAGCTCTTACGGTTGTCGAGTAATTTCACCTCAAAGTTGAGATTTGATGTGTTAAACATAGGAAATTGTAAAAGTTGTCATTTTTTCGCGTGGGCCAAAAAAATCTCCCGACAAACGTTGATGAACCTGGCCAAATTATACATTAAAATAACGATATAGTGGTAAACTGCGGTACCCTGGAATTAGAATTTTAATTTAGGCCTTTAAAATTTTTTAATTAATTTTTTAAGGATTAAAATTTCACTTGATGCTCAATTCGTGTTAAATTTTAATCCTTCAAAAATTAATTAAAAAATTTTGAAGGCCTAAATTAAAAGTCTAATTCCAGGGTACCGCCGTTTAACATTTTAGCGTTATTTTAATGTATAATTTGTCCAGATTCATCAACGTTTGTCGGGAGATTTTTTTGGCGCACGCGAAAAAATGACAACTTTTAAAATTTCCTATGTTTAACACATCAAATCTCAACTTTGAGGTGAAATTACTCGACAACCGTAAGAGCTACATTTTTAATTTTAAAAACTCGTTAAAATATACCATTTGAACAGTTAAATACGTGAAAATCAGAGATCGGAGAAAGTCGAAAGATGAGCCAAAAATGGACCCCCCCTTAATTATGTTCCTCCAGCAGCTAATATAATTGTGTGTTTGTTAGGATAGTTTTGAGCTAAAAAAGGCTATTAGATTACAGAGATGTACTAAATTTATGTATCGATTATTTTTAGTGGTTGAATATAATTTCTGGTGGGTTGGGTTGTGTACGTTTTTCAGAATCATCTGTAATTGTAGATTTTACAGGTTGCTGTTGTTTCTGTGAGTATGGTACAATTTAGTAATAATATATCCAAGTATTTTAGTCTTCTTTGTAGTTTTCCTGTTTAATTTGTGCATAAGAATGGTTGCTATAATTTGGTTGCAAATCTCAGCTACAGTGGCAGTATTTTTGGATTGCTATTTTTATTTTGTTACAATTGTAGAAATATTTTTAACGTTCCATTTATTATTATTGTTGTGAACAATTTTTGAGTTTGATGTACATTATTTTTCGTGTAGGAATAGTTGTATGTAAAGAATGACAGTAAAAAGCAATTTTGTCGTTGTATTCAGGTTTAGGATGATTAGCAATGTTGCGTGTTTCAAAAAAGAACAAAGAAAAGGTTAGATAAATCAATTATCGATTTCTTTATTTATCCAATTTTGTTGACCAAGAATAACTAAGTACTTGTGGATGTATGATATGCTACAAACGTGGGTTCCAGACTTAGTGAAGGAGGGGGTTCCCCTTCATACTTGGATTTTAAATTATACAGGTTTTGCTTATTTGAAAGGTTGATATCAAGATTTGAAAGGTGTGAAGAAAAGTGTCCATGGCGGGGATCCGACCACCGTTTCTGATTTCTAGTAGTGTACATTATGGCCAGCGAGACACGCTAATTTCCTGGTCCTGACTGAAGGGTCACTTTTTTGCTTTCCATCCATCTCACTTTCGCTATTAGTTTTGAACCCATTTATCAATGAATTTTCAAGGGTATTTCGAAACGGAAGTCCTTTTCCCAAAGAGAAAGGACGTAGTGTTGTTTCAGTAGCCCATTTTAGTTTCAGTTTCAGTTTCAGTCGGCAGCTTAAACTATTTTCAGTTTCAGTTTCAGTCGGATACCAAAAATAATTTCAGTTTCAGTTTCAGTTTCAGTCGTCATCCCAAAGTAATTTCAGTTTTAGTTTCAGTTTCAGTCGTCATCCCAAATTAATTTCAGTTTCAGTTTCAGTCGGTGACGCAAAATAGTTCCAGTTTCAGTTTCAGTCGGCACGGCAAAATAGTTTCAGTTTCAGCCCGAGTATTAAAATAGTTTAAAATTTCAGTTTCCGAATGTACTTGGTATATATTTAAAATTGTTGAAGCGCAGTCTTACTCTTATTATAATATCCAAGCTTCTATTATATAGTTATAAAGGAAACGTAAAAGTAGTAGTTATAATTATAAATAAAACTTCATCTCATAATATTTTATTTGCAATTCCTTGGTTATACAATCACTTTCTTAGTAGACAAATAAAATTTAAGATCCGCTGTGAAATAATTGTTTGCTTTGCTGCATTGACTTTCTTTTTTAACTAATTATCTAAAACAGCTTTGCTTTGCTTCTGATTTGCTTCAAAGTATGACATCCCTCCAAAATGTAATGGTTTAGAGAAAAATAATGGTTCATTGCTGTAACTGAATGCTTTTCCTCTAAGGCCGTAGATTGTAGAGGTGCCACAGCCACGTATGCTTTAAAAACTGTATACCGAAAGCAATTATACTGTAGCACATCTTCTTAGTTTTAGCTGATAAGCTGACAGTAAATGATCTACAAGAAATTCTGCTACCTAATATGTAATATGATGGCTAAAACTGGACACATTCGTTCAATCTTTCGCAAGAATACTATTATGAGAAAATTTGCAATAGCTGTTTCAAGGAACTTAAGTATACGCAGAGACTGAAATGACGTTTCTTACGCAGAGACTGAAACTAGTTTCAGTCTCAGCACGAACTGAAACCGGTTTCAGTTCCAGCGAGCAAGAAAAGCTTCAGGTTTTACGATGGGACTGAAATGGTTTCAGATTATACTAGTTTCAGTTTCAGTTTCAGACCTAGAATTGGGATAGTTTCAGTTTCAGTTCCAGTTTCAGTTCAGTTTCGAATATAGTTTCAGTTTCAGTTTCAGTCGGACAGCTTAAATCTTTTCAGTTTCAGTTTCAGTTTCAGTCCACTTTCCCAAATACTTTCAGTTTCAGTTTCAGTTTCAGTGACTGAAACTGAAACATGTAGAGACTGAAACCTAGTTTCAGTTTCAGTTTCAGTGACTGAAACATCACTAAAAGGACGCTAAAACTAGAGATCAACTTTTCTAGGAAATGGACCGTGCAGACATGTATATCTTACTTGGGCAAAGAGTAGTATGTCGAATTCCTGCATGCAGTCTCGTCACTCGTGTAGTGGGGGACGGGGGGGGTAGCTATTTTTGCTACCAACACCGACTTTGCTCGTGTTCGCTGGAGGGTCATAGGTCACATTTGCTCGCATCGCAAAACAACACTAGTGCATTTGTTGCAAACCTATACTTGTCCAAATCCAGTTTCAACATTAGTGTTATTCGATTGCTTACTTTTGCACGAGTATTCAGTATTCTTGATATACTTATTGGCCTGTACCGGTAAGTTTTTCACGGGGTCTCACAAAATATAGTTGCCGAAATATCAATTGAAATACCTCTGGAAGTGAAATACCTCTGAAGGCATTTGGTGGCAGGTCTAGTACATAGAGACCGGAAATATGGTAACATCCAAGCCAAGCCGTTGCTTTTTGCAACGGAATCCAGTTCCTAGTGCTGTTCTTTTAGTTTTTGATGTTTAATATAGTTGTCTCTCCATCAGTCAGTTAGCTTGCTGTGAAGGTAATTTGCAACAAACGCACTTTGGAGTGCATTGCGTTTTATGTTTAAAAATGTTGAAGAAATTGAGGTTAGAACTGAAGATTATGGTCGTAAAAAAGGTGTCCGGCAGTGATAGAACCGGGGTCACTTAGGCTTGACCCGGTGACCCGGTTTTCCAGAAAATTAAAAAATCGGCAACAAAACTTCGATTTTTCCAAGAACGCTAAATTTTTGGCTTCAATGTTCCATCATATCCCGGGAAGAATAGCTACGACATACATATGTTTACTCTAGGTTTTTAAAAAGGCTTTAAAAGTAGCTGTAACATTTTCTAAATTTATGCATAAATGAGTTGGCAAAACCAATAATTTATCCGTCTGCGAAATTATGCAGGGTCCAATATAAGTACTTCTCCAAAATCACTAAGTGTATACTTTTTAATTAAATGGAATTGTTCACTTATCTTCAACATTTAGATTTACCTTGGTTGCGAAATAATCTGCAAACGATATTACTAAATAGGTTGATGCAGTAATCATGAAACTGACAAAAGCTAAACAATAATCAGCCAGACGCGGGCAGATTCAAATAAACTCAAGCAGCGAATATGTTCAAGCCTGAAACATAAGAAAAAAAGCAAATTAACATTACACAATGAGCAAAAATTTTAGCTAAAATGTAGCTTGGTAAGCCAAAAACTTCTAAAATTTGATGTAAATTCAGAAAAACATTCAGTCGAAGCTCTTGACCCCGGTGCCCCGGTCCAAGAAGTGACCCGAACTGACCAAGTGACCGGTGACCCGGTTCCATCTATAACCTCTTGATTTGTTTAGCTGTTTATTCCCCAAGACATTTTGGTTTTCAATGATCATATCTATTTTTAGTTCTTGATTCTTTTGCAGAATGGCTGCTAAAGAAGGTCCCAGTTTAGTGATGTACATTTTGCTGAGACGCGATTTGATCGTAGCCGGAGATCAAGGTCTCAGCTGGCCGTTGGGTGCTCTGGTTGCTCAAGGGGCTCATGCTGTCTCTGCTCTCCTGTGGGAGCATAAAAATGACCCCAACGTGGAGACTTACATGAGCAATATTGACTCAATGAGAAAGGTCGTGCTGGCGGTAAGAAAAAAATCAAGTCGAAATGCAACAACTAAGAGAATATGAGATATGACAGAATAAAAAAGAAGGCAGGAGATTTTTCTGGAATAGCTGTGACTGATCTTTTATGTCTAACTTAATGGCTAAAGTAGTAGATAGATATCTTTTTTAAAGGATTTGTTACAGTGGGAACAGTCTGCATCCTTTTTACGGATTTGACACTTGAGCTAGTGCTCGGACCGGTTCCGATTTTTGAAACCGGTTCCGGTTCCGGTTCTAGCTTCCGGTTCCAATTGAGATTTTTATAAAACGCTTATAATTCAAAATTTTTAATTTTTTTATATAAATTGGATCAAAACATTATGACCCAATGTTGTTATATGCTTAAGGTTATTGATTTACGTGTAAAAAGTAATTAATTTTTACTCCTGCGTTTAGTAGTGTTAAAATGTGTCAAAAAGTGTAATGAATATGTAAAACGTTTGAATCCTAAACTCATTCCTGTGTACCATGGTAATATTTTGTTCAACCGTATAGGATTTAAGCATTCACGGCATGCCACAGGCACTAATTAGCTGGTTATCGTATTTATTTTGTTTGACAATTGACCAAGAATTTTGTTAATTTCTCGCAATCCTCTATCTTGCGGGTTCAAAGTATTCATGTTTTTTACATTAAAGCAGCAGCAGGTTTAGCAAGATATACTACAGATACCTGGAATCCAATTTTTCGCGATTGGCGGGATATTGTTAGCTCTAAAAAGCGAAAAAATTAAAAATTTAGAAAAAGTGAACAAATGATTCTTCAATAAGACAGACATAAGATTAAGACTAGTATATTAAGCTTGAATTCATTTAAAAGATTATATAATCTGCATTCGCAAAATAAATGGCATGCACAGCACAAATCATAAATGTAAATAACATCAAAACTAATTTTAAGGTGGTGGTGTCTATTTATCTATGCCGTGTTTTTGAAACCCTATATATAATTTTGTCGATGTTTGGAGTTGGAAAAAGATGTACATATAATTTAATGCTTACAACGAGTACATTCACGATTCACCTCATTATATGCGACTAGTGAAATTTCTGATACACTATTCAATCATAAACCTTCGATCTTTACATGCACTCTTAAAACAGCAGAATTAGTTTTCGGTGAAATCTCCAGTTTTCGCAGTAAACTTTATCTAATATCTAATTAGCAAATTAGCAAATAGCAATAGCAAATTTGAGGTGGTAAAATGTGCAATAGAACAAGTTTAAATAAACCAAAATTGTCTTGAACTTCATTTTGAATAAACTAGTTTCATTAAACTGGCAACCGTTCTGGCTTATATACTAACTTAACCGTTAGAAATAGCTCAATGCTTTTAAAAAGTGTTCGTTTTCATTTTGGTGCCCTGATTCCAGTAAAAATGACCACTTTTGCGACTCTACTGTGTACTAAGGTCCTTTTCGCGAATGGGAAGAGTAGAATAGATGAGAGGAAGTTTTTTAACCCTTTCCGTGCATGCGTATTGTTAAATTTAACTCTTCCTGTTTTTAAATCTTAACTCTGCAGTAGAGACCTTCACGGGCCTGAATTTTCAGGCCCGGCCCGGCCCGGCCCGTTAAAATTTCTGCTCGGCCCGGCCCGGCCCGGCCCGCTCCAACTTAGGCCCGGCCCGGCCCGTAAGGTGAAAAGTTAGGCCCTGCCCGGCCCGTAAGGTGAAAAGTTAGGCCCGGCCCGGCCCGGGCCCGTTTTACTAATTTTTTGCCGTTGCCCAAAACAAAAAATTTTTCGTTTTTCGGAACTTATTCGTGTTTAACCATTTTAAGCGATTTCTCGGTCTCATATTTTTATCAAGTATGTGCAGTCCTCTGTTCGGTTCTTTGTGCTTAATAGGGAACAGGTCACTGCTCAGCTCGTCGATTCAACAAAAGCACGAAATTTACTATAAATTAGGAAAAAAGCATACATACAAAATATTAAAATAAATAAAACTGCATTTAGGATGATAATGTACAATTTAGAGATAGTATATAAACACAAGTATACTAACTAAGTCCGGCAGTACTCTTCTAAAAAGCTACGAAATTCAAGAAAAATCGAAATATAATTCCACTGACTATAGAAAATTTATTTTAGAAATTAATATAATTTCTAATAAAATTTGACAAAATTGAAAACAGGGCAAAACTTTTAACTGAAAACACCAGACCCGGCCCGAAGCCCGGCCCGCTCCAGTACTAGGCCCGGCCCGGCCCGGCCCGGCCCGCACCCAAATTTTTCCTACCTCGGCCCGGCCCGGCCCGGCCCGTTCCACCTTAGGCCCGGCCCGGCCCGGCCCGCAGGCCGGGCCGGGCCGGGCCGGGCTTACGGGCCTGAGTGAAGGTCTCTACTCTGCAGGGTTAAAAATAAAGGTTAAAAGAGTTAAAGCTGGCAGAGTTAAAATTAACTCTGTGCATTCGCTAAAAGAATTAAAAGAGTTAAAACTGGGAGAGTTAAAATTGACTCTGCATACATGCGTGAAAAGTGTTAAAACTAGCGAAGTTGCGAGAATGGGTTGCCGCGGCATTTTCCCTTTGGGGGGACGGATTTTCAGAAGAATGCAACAGTATTTTGGTCGTATTTTTCGCTACACGCATTTCCCGAAAATGCCGCAAGCAGAAAAGTTGTTCAGCTCGACGAGCTCTTTCATTTGAGTACCATATTGACCACATTTGAAGAAATTTTTTAAAATCCGGGTTTTTGTGAATTCCCGGATTTTCAGTTTTTCGGCTGTAACTTTCGCTAGACGCATTTCCGGAAAATGCCGCAAGCAGAAAAGTTGTTCAGCTCGACGAGCTCTTTCATTTGAGTACCATATTGACCACTTTTGAAGAACTTTTTTAAAATCCGGGTTTTCGTGAATTCCCGGATTTTCAGTTTTTCGGCTGTAACTTTCGGTAGGCGCATTTTCGGAAAATGTCGCAAGAAGGAAAGTTGCTCAGCTCGACGAGCTCTTTCATTTAAGTACCATATCGACCACTTTCGGAAAACTTTTTCAAAATCCGGAATTTTCCGGGTCCAATATCTCGAAATCCGTAAATTTTCCGGAAATTTCGATTTCAGTTTCGAAATCAGCGCTATCGAATTACCCTATGCCCAACTTTTAAGCGAAATCGGGGACAAAAAATTTTTACGTTTCCCTTGGTCCCCCCTTACCATTTTAAAAAATTCCGGGAGCAGCCATTCCCGGAATCCGGGAAATACCGGACTGTCCGCGCTTCAGTCAACACTTCACCCCACCCCAAACCTTCACTGAAAATTTCAGCCCAATCGGCCCACCCAATCAAAAGTTAGAGGGGGGGACAGGGGGTGGTCACGAGAATACTAACTAGCAAAGTGGCGAGAATGGGTTGCCGCCGCATTTTCCCTTTGGGGTGACGGATTTTTCCAGACGTATACATCTGTTCTTTGCCCATGTATACAATTTCATGCAACAACAATTGAACAAAATAGTAATATGACTGTATATGGAACTAGAAAGAAACACAGCTCAAATTTATCGAAAAGGAAGTTTTCTCATTCTCAAGTATTAGAAAGATGACTAGAGGTTTTTACCTATTTGACAGACTACATTAGCACAAAATATTGAAATTAACGATATATCCCACCACATATTCTGAGATGTTTTAGTAACAGATGCTAATGTAGTCCGGCCAGAGCCCCGTCAGCGAAATCCGAACATACCACGAGAAGGTGGGGTTGACTTGATTCGCAAAGTTTTTCCTTTACGAACCCTTATGCGACCACGGTGTGTGGCCAGGAGTGTATGGAAATCTGCACCTACCAGATAACCACGAACTCCCTCCGTTCTCCTTTACAGTTTTTACATATACAGTCACATTACCATTACACAGTTACAGAAAGAATACAATATTTCAGGTAGATTAGATGTCTATTCATGCTGTATATTTCAGCACTTTCTCGCCTTCATATTAAATTTTCTCAAATCTTTTCAAGTACTTACGTATCAGAGTCACCTCCACTGGATCAGTAAGGGATGGACACTGGTACAATTTAAGAAAATCCACGTACGTATATTCCACTAAATAAATTCAAGAAATAAATTCTAGTTCAATTTAATGCTACAAAACGGACACACGCATGCTTTAGTTAAAAATTATATTGCGAAAGGAATTGCTATGTTGAACACTTCATTCAAGCATCGATTCAAATGGCATCGACACAAACTATCAAAAATTATCAGATCATCATATCTGAATACTGAACTTTACACATGTTTATGAAAGACTGAACTGCATCAGTAACAGTCTAACAGATCATAAACATGTTTAATGACCTCGACAATAGAAAAGATTGATAAGCAATTAGAAATTAGAATTTTCCAAAGGGAAATTGCTATGATGCACAGTATTTTAAGATGATGCGAAATCGACTTAGAATGCCTAAGATGTCATAAATTGTGCAGACATAATTTTGACTATGTAATTTAACAGCTCCGTCGTGATAAGAATGAACTATCCTTCGATTTTTAAAATCAGTAATTATCCTCAAATAAACTGGACAATACCTAAAAGACATTAATGATAAGCACAACATTTGAGCACTGAATTCCTGACAGCTGAACTGAATCAGTAACAGCTTTCAATCGTTCAAATTAGAAACTATGATTTAACAAAGCAGATACATATATATAACAACAGACAGTACACAATGCATAGACAGTAAGTACAACAATTCCGATTACTAAGTATTCATACGCAGTAATACAGTCAACATTACAACAATACACTTATATACATTTTACAGTTCTACGTACATTTCTTACTTTTCTTTTTTTCATTTTTTTCGTTTTTTCATTTTTTTTCGTTTTTTTCATTTTTTCATTTTTTTTCATTTTTTTCATTTTTTCATTTTTTTCATTTTTTCTTTTTTTCTTTTTTCAATTTTTCTTTTTATCTACATTTTACTATATACATATAAACTACGTACACAGGCATACTACAAAATAAACAACAACAATACTAACAAAACTAGTATCAGGTTTCAAATACAGTAGCTACTACACAATGACGATGTACTATATAACATAAACAATAGCGGAAACAATAACTGTACTCAGGGCGGCAACAGTCGAATACCTGAAACCTGCACGACATTCGTAACAGGAATCAGACATATGGATCAAGGAAAAGGAATGTATTCACATTGGTGGCAGGGTCCTATAGTGTTAACCCGTTCCAAAGGCACAATCATTTGAGAATTTCATACTAGTAACCGATCTTTTCGAAAAAGACCAGATATGCATTGACTAGGGTAGGGTCAGGGCGATCAGCGACGGTCTTCACAATTTCATCGCTAATAAGAAGCCAATTACTGCCACGGGGGACCCAGCATTCATAGTGACCTGAAGAAATCGTCTCTCCGTGGTGATTAACAATGCCAACACACTTGTAGGCAGTATTGCCAATCACCATAATGTTATGATGGAAATTGGAAAAGGAAATGTCTTGCCGTTCCAGGACACGACGGCCGTGGCTATCGGTTCCCGTCATCTGAAACAGCATAATTCGGACAACCAGAACTTGGGGAAGGTGCTGAATTTCCGACCAGATATAGCTTCGATGTCGACCACCACATCGAGCACACTCAAGATCCAGGTCAGAAAGGGTGGCCCTGCCCTGGCATAAATTGTCCAGGGCTTCAGCAAAGTCAACCTCGCCAGCAGGGACTTTACAATCAATGGTATAATCAATGATAGGAGCCCCAGCTCTCACTGTTTGACAATCGTCACAGCGAGTGTATCTACCATTCTGGGACAAGAAAAGTTCCTGCACAGAATTGCTACAGCCGTCAAGCATAGAGTGTAGGAATAGCGAAGCGTCTTGTTGTTGGTTGGCCACATATTCTTCGTCTACAAGACGACGCAAGGGAATGCTGGATTCGTGGACAGGACCTGGCTTTTTGGCACTGGAAAAATATTGGCCAAGAACCTTTTCAGTGGGGTTCCTGGAGCGGAGACTAACCAATCGCTCCAAGGACTTCAGACTAATGAGGGACTGGATAAGAGAATTGGCATAGCAACAATTCTCCCCTCTATTGTGCAGAAGCAGTCCAGAATGTCTGAAGATGGCTCTGGGTACCACTGCAGTCGCTTCACCACGAACGCCCGTTATTGATGGCCCCGCAGGTTCAGTGATAGTCCGCTTCTCAGGTTCCTTGCCCCTTCCTTTCCGTGTTGTGGAGGCAACACGTTTCCCTCTGGGTTTTGGACGGGTTAACTGCTTTTCCACAGGAACCGTCAGGGGCACACCAGTGGATGTCTCCGGTACAGGCGGGGCGACGGACCGGACATAGGCAGACTTTACATTTCCAGTCGATCTCTGCCATTCAATCACCTGCTGTCGTGAAACAGCAACAGCACTAGGCCCAGTAGCTTCCTTCTGCTGACAGCCAACAGCAGCAAAGATGGCTTCATGGTCGGAATAGTGAGTGGATACAACACCACCAAAGCAGTGTTCAAAGTTGCACCATATGTGATCCAAAGCGTTCCCCAGATTGGTGGTGACCCTCTGAAGAACACAATGGAAATGGTGGGCAACCATCCATTGTTCCAACCTCTCTGATTCTCCACTTCGGTGGATGAGATCCACATTGAAGTCGCCCATGATAACAATGTCCCCAAGGCCTTGCCGAACTGCGTCCAGCTGATCGAAGAGTTCCGTTAGGGACGTGCTGGGGCTTCTGTAGATGGCCAATAAATGAAAGGATCGGCCAGAGACTACCTTCACCCGAACAGCCTCGATCTTCAGGTCCCGGTTGCCAAACATCTCCACCGATGTGGCAACATTGCTGTCGTAATAGGCTGCGATAGTTCTATGTCCCGGTGCCAAAGAACTGATGAGAGTTCCCCGTAAGTTCTCTCTCAATGATAGGCGGTATCTGTCTGCATCCGAAGGGCGCAACCTTGACTCTGCAAAAGTCAGTACAGATCCCATCTTGAACCGCCTATCTGAATCAATTTGGCCCACGTATTTGGAAAGGCTGGCTACATTTTGGTACAGGACCACCTCACCACCTTCCACCAAATCAATTTCCTCAGTTAAGGAAAATTGACAGTCAGGGGATCGCAAACGGGCCATTTCAGCAGCAACAGTTTTGCTGGTCTTGATCTTCTTCCTGCTGAAATTGATCAGATAAAGGCCCTCCAGGGACGTCACACGAGAGAGGGCCACGTAGGTACCATTCGGGAATACTGACCCACCAGAAAAGTCCACCACTACGGACTGATAGGTGTTTCCCTGGCTTCGGTGGATGGTTTTTCCTTCGGCTGGACGAAGAGGAAACTGGTACCGACGAATTTCAGTAGACCGAAGACTGAATGTTCTCTCGCATCGGTCAATAGGGGTCCAAGAAGGATCGGCAAAGGTGCCATAGTCGTCAATGACACCCTTTCCTGGCAGCACCGACCCAAGGTAGTCCTTGAAATATAGTTTGTTCTGCACCCTGCATTGGCTGCCGACTCTTGGGTGCAGAAACTTGACCCAGATCACGGTCTTGTTGTTGGAAAAGGCCTGGATGATGCCACCAGAACCGTTGACCAAGCCATCTTCCACGTCCAAGTTAGCAACTATTTCCACACGCATGCCCAAGCACACGTGCAGAACGGAATAGATGCCACCGGACTTTTCTGGGCTAAGCAGAGCAGCTATCTCCAATATTCGTGACCTGACTCCTTGTTGGTCTGATGACGCTGCGGCTCGTTTGGCTTTTCGAACCTAAAACAAAAATATTATATACTTAATTAGATAAACATACAATAAACATCCAAACAAGCTAGTATTTCATACCTTTGACATGTTTATCATTCAATTTAACAAGTATGCATTTCGGTTTAGTAACAGTCACAACTCTTACTGTTAGCTAGAGAGTGTGAGGTGTTACATTAAACCTGACACTGGCTTCACGATGACATTTACATCAAACAAATACCACAACTATTTCCAAGATCCATATACTGGAATCGCATGTACAATGCTTAACTACCAATGAAAATTCACATCACAAACCAGCTTTCATATTGAAACAAAAATTTTCCATTTCAAAACTTCTGTTGAAACAAATTTTGATCAAACAACATTCACCAGTTAAATTTTAGGTTTTCTATAGTCAGACAAATTCCTATCATACGTAAAACAAACGTATATATAACGTAAACAACGATCCTCACCATAGTGTCAGAAGCCAGGCTATCGATGGCCTTGTTCTCCAGTTTCTCCAGCTTCGACTCATTGTACGCCTTCATATTGCATCGCTGGACCTCATCGTTGGTGACAAACAGCTGGACAGGACGGTCTTCAATATCCAGCTTCGCAATCATTTGATCTACTTCATCTCTCGTCATGTTTCGAGAGCAAAGGATCTGCTCATCGGATGGAGAGATGTAGTCAGCGCCAAACCGGACCCGATTTAGCAGTTCGGCAAATTCTCCATCCTTTTGTCGCATGATCTGGTCTAGCTCCACGCATTCCACCTGATCCTTCCAAACGTTGGAAATGAAGGCTGTATATTGAGCCCTCATATCAACCCAGAGTGGAACGTCCATGACAGGGGGCAACTGATAGGGATCTCCAATGAAAATCATATGGAGACCCCCAAATGGGACACCAATCACCCCCATGATGGCCTCTAGGCGACGCATGATGTGCGGAAGGAAATTCCCGCCTACCATGGAGAATTCATCGATGATGGCAGCTCTCAGTCCATGATAGGCATTGCGCAGAGTCTGCAGGTGTTTCGGATCTAACCCGCGATACTCTCCAGGGCTGTTCCGCTTTGCAGGGATGGCCAATCCATTATGGATGGTGACGCCTTCTGCCAAAAAGGCAGCCATTCCAGTATAGGCCATAACAAGGACGGGATTGATGTTGGCATCCTTGGACATCTTCCGACAAACGGTGTCTATGCCCTTGCGCAGACAACGAGCCAGAACCGTCTTTCCAACGCCGCCAGGGCCAACGATTGCAACACAGACCCTTTCATTCTTCTTTACTCGCATTAGAATGTTTTCGAAGATGGCACGCTGCTTCAGGTTCAGCGTTGGAACAGTCTTCAAATACTCGTCTTCTGTCATTCCTCCATGGACAGCATCAGTTGTCACCTGTTCCAGTTCCCTGAAACCACCATCCGTGCCAATATCATATTCCAAGGATTCGGTTTCCCATCCTTGCGATGACGCCAACTGACGCTCCCGTTCAGCGTCAATGCGGTCCTGGTCTGCTTCCTGTTGCATGGTCCCTCCGATATCCATCCGGACGAAGTCTTCGTTCTCCAGATTTTGAGCGTGCTCAATTGCAGCGTCAAATTGAGCATCGTCTAGTCTGTACAGATCCATGATATCTTGGATCTGTTCCTGAATGGCCTTGAAATGATCTTCATAGGAATCATACAGACCAATTAGATCGTTGTCTTCGTCACGGAATGGAAGGAACAACATCAACCGCTCTCGATAGTACAGTTCACGATCGATTTCCTCCTTGAATCGGACGCATCTCAGAATTTTGGGCTTGCGTCGCCGTTTCATGATGCCCAGCCGAGGAATCTCAAATTCGTCAGGAAATTCCTCGTGAGAGGGGACACCATCATCAACCTGATCTTCCAGTGGCTCATCCTCCACATCTTCATCCTCATTGATTTGCAGCTGTTCCCTTTCTGTTGGCGCTCCTCTCTTCCGCTTTGTGAACGGCTCATATTCGTATTCGGTGGCAAATATGGCAAGGCACATATGCTCAACCTGTCGGGAGCGTAGACTGTACCGCTTCACCATATTCATCACTTCAATGTCTGTTGAAGTTGGATTTTTCTGCATCAACTGAAGCAATTCTTCCGGGTCCTTGAGCATTACGGTTCGCCGTTCTGGAGGGGACGTGTTGACGAAAATGACATCCCGACTGCAATCCACCAGCTTCAACTGAAGAACGAGGAAGCCACTTTCCATTTTGCAGATCTCCGATGACTTCAAGAACGCATTTCCCAACAGCTGCATTTGCCGCTTCAAATCCACATTCCCATCGTGAATTTCTCTTCGAACGGACGACAACAGTTGGCTGACAGCATAATTGTACTTCATGATGTAGCTGATGATGTACTCTGCTACGGCAAATTCGTTCAGTGGAATTTGGATGTCCATATTGGCCCTCCAATGTTTCCCAATTTTCGGATTATACGCATTGATGCGTATATCACAAAGGTCTCGTCTGAGGAAATACTTCCGTGAATTGAAGCTTGACCGAACGCACATGATATATCGGTCCAAATCAATTTCCAAATATTGGAGAAGATCATCGAATGACTTCAGCTTCTGGATCTCAGCTACTTCATCTGGATCTGTCTGTCTGATTTCACGCCGTTCCCCGGCATGGATACGGAGAATTCTCTTCAATTCGGAATGAAGAGTTCGAAGTTCCTTGAGATCAGCCTTGGGAACGGACTTCGGATGATACGTAGAAAGAGGGTGTCTGCTCTGCTGCTGGCTAGCTCTATCAGGATCCTCCTGTGACGCAGACCGGACTAGACTGTCAATGGTCTGCTCACACAGGTCATCAGCTTCAGCCTGTCCAGAAACACTAGCAGCGCAGAGTGGTTCCAATATGAAGGTAGACGGCATCGGTTCGATGGGATAACCAAACCGGCAGGTTGAGCCCTTCTCACCGTATTTTTCACACGTGGCCTTGTGCATGTGAACCTGAACAGTAACGTCAAAATCGGGATCGCAATGACTGTCGCAGGCACAGGAGATGTTCTGATCAATGTAGTCTGCAATTTCGTCGACGGTAGCGCAATCGAAATCAGGGGCTCCTTCACACCAGAAAAGTCCATGCGTGTGCACTTGACCCCTGGTCTGAAACTCGTTTCGAATGAAAAAGTCCTTCAACTGGCCGATTGGACTGTCCGGATGCCTCAGCGTTTTTTTGATGAAGGTCTGCAGTAAGCGGTCATAGTAGCGAGCAATGAACACGCTGCCTTCATTCTGCAGTCGACACATCTCTTCGAAGGGAATCCTGGACACATCATCTTCCTGGATAGTTTCATTGTCCAACTCCGCCTTCAGCATCACTATGAGCTCTGTCCACCGACTCTCTGCAACAGACAGAGTCATGAACAACGAAGGTCCACGAAGCTGTCTGATCATGGCAAACAGATCTTTCTTCTTGGCGTCCTGCCAACCTGGACTACCGCGGACATTTCTGGTGAAGTTGAAAGCTTCGTTTTTCCTTGCCAGTTCCTCCACCACTCTTCCCTGAATGATGTCGCTTACTGTATATTTCACCGCAGCTTCCCCTTTCCGTTGCATCTTCATCCAAATCGACATGCCACTATGGACGCGTTCCACCTGCAGTTTCTTACACAGTAAAAAGATATAGTCATCGCAAAGAATGCAGCGTGGATCTTCCATTCGCATTGAATACTTAGCACGATCGGCAGTTGTCATGCTGGTTTCTGGCACGTCTTCACCACCAAATACGTGTGGAAAGCAAAGGGCTTCAACCTCCGTCGACATCAGGAGCGGTACTGGACGATTGCCCTCGCCCGGATTGACAATCACCTTCTTATCGCTGAGGTCATACATTTCAGCCATGATCATCTGATTTTCTTCATCAGGATCGTTTGGGGCAAGCATGGTTGGTTGATTGATAGCATTGACTGAACCATCAACCGGCTCTTCTTCCCATTCAATATCACCGTCGTTGTCATCGACAGTGGGATCTGTCGTAGCCTCTGCGTCGTCGTCTCCACCAACAGCAGTGCAGCGACCAGTTGCGTCACAGCAACAGGCGCTGGTTCCACCAGCAGGACAAACGCCTGTATCAAATCCCTCGACCACTCCTTCTGGCTCAATCATCATATTCAGCTGATCGTTGTCACGCAAGGACTGAAGGAAGCGATCAACGTCGAAGTCAACGTTTCTTCGGTAAAGCTGGGCATTGTCATATAGCCAACGACAGGCTTGCAGAACTTTCGTAACTCGGATTCGTTCCCTGCGATGAGCACCCAGCTTCTTCATCCGTTTCAGTTCCACGACGACGGTACTGCAGTCAGCCAGGTTTCTCGGCAACTGACCAATAGATCGCTCCAATTTGCACGGCACACAAACAACATTACCGTAAAGTCGTTGTTGTTTGCACACCGGCATTTGACGGATTCGCATAAAGGGAATCATAGCGGCTATAACATTGACTTCCAGAGGACGCAAGTCTTGCAGTTCCGGAACGATAACTGGAAGCCGATAATTTCCGGGTCGAAGACGAGGGACTTCACCAGCATCCAGCTTGGAACGGCAGTACCTGCAGATCATCTTCACGAGGGCGCCACGAGATTCCTTGTCCAGACAAAACTGACAATTAGCTTCGACATACAGTTCGTTGATTTTGCTGACAAGTCCTCTGTTTCTGATCTTATCCACAACCGCCAAACAGTCCCGGTACAGCTTTTGATGGCAGACACAACACACATGCATAGGACCTTGCATGCGCATCGCCTCAAATGGTTCCCAAGCACCTCCTTCCGCTCTCAACCGTTTCTTCCGTTCACGGTCTCGTTCTCTTTCAGATTCCAACTGAACTGGATCAGATCTTCGCGACTTCCATAACTGCAGACTTTGTCGTCGATGAGACTCTGCTATTCCTGGATCCGCATAGTATTCGCGCATGTGTTGACGATGGGATTCGCCAGTCTCGGGGTCTCGATAGTATTCGCGCATTTGTTGACGATGGGCTTCACCAGTTTCGGGGTCTCGATAGTATTCGCGCATTTGTTGACGATGGGCTTCACCAGTCTCGGGGTCTCCATAGTATTCACGCATTTGTTGACGATGGGCTTCGCCAGTCTCAGGGTCTCGATAGTATTGGCGCACCTGTTCACGACGGGTTTCGCCAGTCTCAGGGTCTCGATAGTATTCGCGCATCTGTTTACGCTTCTTCTCAGCCAAGGACTCGACGGCGTAACGTTCGCGACTATACAAAGCTTCTCTTTCCCTCAAGCCCGGATCTTCACGTCTTTGACGCATTAGTTCAGCTTTTCGAGAACGCCGAGAAGCTTCTGCATCAGTAGGCTTCTCGTGTCTGCCAGGTACAGTTTCACCACCAGACAAATTATTATCGATTGTCCCAGCACCGGAAGGCCCACCGTCCATAACACGATCGACTGCCATGTCAATCGCTTCCATAGCTGCATCTTCACGGCGTGAGATCACTGAATCAGTAGATCTAACAGACACATTGAGATCAGCCCCAGATTCTACCCGTTTGTCAGCAGCTTTCTTCGCTCTTTGCCGCCGTTTCTTCTCCTTTTCCTTCAGCCTTTTTGCCTCTAACGCCTTCTTTTCACTTTTCCGCTTTCCCATGATCAAAACCAATTTAATATATACCAAATATTGTAATAAGTAGTAAGATTAATATACTCTAAACATTACAAAAATCAGATTAAACAAATCACTCAATCTCAGATAATTTCAAAGGAGTCCCCATCATAACGCATTTTTCTAAATCCGACGGTCCCCCCAACCGCCCAACCTAATAAGGATTCCCCCTCATATAAAAATCGCAAACGAATTTTCAAACTAATAACGCACCTCCCAAGCCCCCAACTTAAAACATGTCTTATATACCCCCAACTACAAAGTTAACCCTTCCACTACATTTCTGTTCAGTACAAGAATCATATTTGATCCTGTATCTCAAGGAATCAACTAGACATAATATCCTGTACTCAAATAATTTAAGGTGCAACACCATACATAACACATATTATCTTAAATGTGTATGCATCACCAGCAGTGCTACACCTAAACAGCTTACATATCATCTTGTCAAAGTTCTTTCACATCTTGTCAACTAAGAAAAAAACAGTAGTTTTTCACAAAAAATAATAAACAACCCCCACCCCAAACACGACGGCTAGACCCTATTACAACTTTTTATCTACTCAACGAGAATTTCAAAGGATTCCCCATCATAACGCATTTTTCTAAATCCGACGGTCCCCCCAACCGCCCAACCTAATAAGGATCCCCCTCATATAAAAATGGCAAACGAATTTTCAAACTAATAACGCACCTCCCTAGCCCCCCAACTTAAAACATGTCTTATATACCCCCAACTAGAAAGTTAACCCTTCCACTACATTTCTGTTCAGTACAAGAATCATATTTCATCGTGTATCTCTAAGAATCAACTAGACATAATATCCTGTACTCAAATAATTTAAGGTGCAACACCATACATAACACATATTATCTTAAATGTGTATGCATCACCAGCATCACCAGCACCTAAACAGCTTACATATCATCTTGTCAAATTTCCTTTCACATCTTGCCAACTAAGAAAAAACAGTAGTTTTTCACAAAAAATAATAAACAACCCCCACCCGGGCCCTATTACAACTTTTTATCTACTCAACGAGAGCTTTCGAATGATATATAGCCATATTAGGTGATTTCCGCTACTTTCAATTTTGAGACATTTTGTCAGAAAAATGCAACAGTTTTTTGGTCGTAACTTTCGCTAGACACATTTCCGGGAAATGCCGCAAGCAGAAAAGTTGTTCACCTCGACGAGCTCTTTCATTTGAGTACCATATCGACCACTTTCGGAAAAATTTTTCAAAATCCGGGTTTTCGGGAATTCCCGGATTTTCAGTTTTTCGGCTGTAACTTTTGCTAGAGGCATTTCCGGAAAATGCCGCAAGCAGAAACGTTGTTCAGCTCGACGAGCTCTTTCATTTGAGTACGATATCGACCACTTTCGGAAAAATTTTTCAAAATCCGGGTTTTCGGGAATTCCCGATTTTCAGTTTTTCGGCTGTAACTTTTGCTAGACGCATTTCCGGAAAATCCCGCAAGCAGAAAAGTTGTTCAGCTCGACGAGCTCTTTCATTTGAGTACCATATCGACCACTTTCGGAAAAATTTTTCAAAATCCGGGTTTTCGGGAATTCCCGGATTTTCAGTTTTTCGGCTGTAACTTTTGCTAGACGCATTTCCGGAAAATGTCGCAAGAAGGAAAGTTGTACAGCTCGGCGAGCTCTTTCATTTGAGTACCATATCGACCACTTTCGGGAAAATTTTTTAAAATCCGGAATTTTTCGGGTCCAATATCTCGAAATCCGTAAAATTTCCGGAAATTTCGATTTCAGTTTCGAAATCAGCGTGGTCGAGTTACCCTATGCCCAACTTTTGAGCAAAATCGGAGACAAAAAATTTTTACGTTTCCCTTGGTCCCCCCTTACCATTCTAAAAAATTCCGGGAGCTGCCATTCCCGGAATCCGTGAAATATCGGACTGCCCGCGCTTCAGTCAACACTTCACCCCACCCCAAACCTCCACTGAAAATTTCAGCCCAATCGGTCAACCCTAGCAAAAGTTAGAGGGGGGGGACAGGGGGTGGTAACGAGATGAATAATAATAATAACTAGCGAAGTAGCGAGAATGGGTTGCCGCGGCATTTTCCGTTTATAGATGGCCATATCTCCCAAAAGAGGCACCGTTGTGACCCAGTATAGTCTGATTCGTGTAGTCCTTTCACATCTTGTCAACTAACAAAGAACACTTTGACGCCTTGGCCCTATTACAACTCTTTATCTACTCAACGAGAGCTTTCGAATAATACCATATTAGGCGATTTCCGCTACTTACAATTTTGAACCATTTTGGCCGATTTTAACCATTTTTGAAATCTTGGAAGCTCCGTAACTCAACTTTCGTACACTTTGACGACTTGGCCCTATTACAACTTTTTATCTACTCAACGAGAGCTTTCGAATAAGCCCCATATTGGGCGGTTTCCGATACTTTCAATTTTGAGCCATTTTGGCCGATTTTGACCATTTTTGACCTCTTTGAAGCTCCGTAACTCAATTCTCGTACACTTTGGCGGCTTGGCCCTATTACAACTTTTTATCTACTCAACGAGAGCTTTCGAATAATACCATATTAGGCGATTTCCGCTACTTACAATTTTGAACCATTTTGGCCGATTTTAACCATTTTTGAAATCTTGGAAGCTCCGTAACTCAACTTTCGTACACTTTGACGACTTGGCCCTATTACAACTTTTTATCTACTCAACGAGAGCTTTCGAATAAGCCCCATATTGGGCGGTTTCCGATACTTTCAATTTTGAGCCATTTTGGCCGATTTTGACCATTTTTGACCTCTTTGAAGCTCCGTAACTCAATTCTCGTACACTTTGGCGGCTTGGCCCTATTACAACTTTTTATCTACTCAACGAGAGCTTTCGAATGATATCCATATTGGGCGGTTTCCGATACTTTCAATTTTGAGCCATTTTGGCCGATTTTGACCATTTTTGACCTCTTTGAAGCTCCGTAACTCAATTTTCGTACACTTTGGAAACTTGGCCCTATTACAACTTTTAATCCACTCACCAAGAGCTTTCGAATGAGCCCCATATTGGGCGGTTTCCGCTACTTTCAGTTTTGACCCATTTTGGCCGGTTTTGGCCATTTTTGACCACTTTGACGCTCCGTAACTCAATTTTCGTACATTTTGGCGGCATGGCCCAATTACAACTTTTCATCTACTCAACGAGAGCTATCGAATGAGCCCCATATTGGGCGGTTTCCGATACTTACCCATTTTGGCCGGTTTTGGCCATTTTTGACCACTTTGACGCTCCGTAACTCAATTTTCGTACATTTTGGCGGCATGGCCCAATTACAACTTTTCATCTACTCAACGAGAGCTATCGAATGAGCCCCATATTGGGCGGTTTCCGATACTTTCAATTTTGACCATATGCAGCATCACCGTATCGAGTACTTTCGCATACCGCAAGGGGGGGAACCCCCCGCACTTCAGTCAACACTTCACCCCACCCCCTAACCCCCCTGAAAATTTCAGCCCAATCGGTCGACCCTAGCAAAAGTTAGAGGGGGGGGACAAGGGGTGGTAACGAGATGAATAATAATAAATAATAATAAACGGACATACCCAGATGAAAGGGTTGCCTTTTTGTGTAAAAAGCGGCAACCCAATAAAGGGACATACCCAGATGAAAGGGTTGCCTTTTTTGTGTAAAAAGCGGCAACCCAATAACTATCGCTACTGCAAGAATGTGTTGCCCACAACAGATTCCCTTGGGGTATAAATTTTGCTAGACACCTTTTAAGCTGCCTCTGTTCAGGAAATCTGTCCCAGGACTCAAAGAGCTTTCAATTAAGCACCATATTGCCCATGTTTCAACGAATTTTTGAAAATCCGGTTTTTTACGGAAATTCCGCATTTTCCAATCTGTGGCCATAACTTTCGCTAGAAACATTTCCGGAAAATATGGTAATTATAAAAATTACTCAGCTCGCCGAGCTCTTTCATTTGAGCCCAATATTGACCACTTTTGGAGAAATTTTTCAAAATCCGGAATCTTCCGGGTCGAATATCTCGAAATCGAGAGATTTTCCGGAAATTTCTGTTTCAGTTTCGAAATCAGCGTGGTCGAATTACCCTATGACCAACGTTTGAGTGAAATCGTAGACAAAAACTTTTTCGACCCAAAATCCGGATTTTCGTGAATTCCCGGATTTTCAGTTTTTCGACCATAACTTTCGCTAGACGCATTTTCAGAAAATGACGCAAGAAGGAAAGTTGTTCAGCTCGACGAGACCTTTCATTTGAGTACCATATCGACCACTTTTGGAGAAATTTTTCAAAATCCGGAATTTTCCGGGTCGAATATCTCGAAATCCTTTCCGGAAATTTCGATTTCAGTTTCGAAATCAGCGTGGTCGAGTTACCCTATGACCAACTTTTGAGCGAAATCGGAGACAAAAAATTTTTGACCAAATTTTGGATTTTGAAATTTCGCCTTGGTCCCCCCCTACCAACCGAAAAATTCCGGAATTCGCCATTCCCGGAATCCGGAAGGTATCGGAACCATCTTGCTTCCCGGAGATGTCCTAGTCAAGGGCTTCAAAATGAGGTATCAACCACCCCTGTACCCCTTCCCAATCTCGAGATCTAGGGGGGGACAGACGGATAATAAGAATAACAAGCAAAGTATCATGAATGGGTTGCCGCTGCATTTTTCCTCTTATAAACGAGATAAGTCAATTATCCTACGATAGTACTCCTTGTCCCTATGACAACTTTTTATATATATACTCAAAGAGAGCTTTCGAATGATACCCATTTTGTGGGTTTTCCAAAATTTTTGATTTTGACCCATTTTGGCCGGTTTTGGTCATTTTTGACCCCTTTGATTCCCCGTAGACAATTTTCTGTACATTATGGTGCTTTGGCCCTATTACAACTTTTTATCTACGCAACGAGAGCTTTCGAATGATACCAATATGAGTCCGATCTGAGAACTTTCAATTTTGAGCCATTTTGGCCGTTTTTGGCCATTTTTCACCGTTTTTCGCCTCATAACTCAAAATGAGTGCATTTTCAGGCCTTGACCCAATTACAACTTTTTCTTTACTCGTCGAGAGCTTTCGAATGATACCAATATGAGTCCGATCGGAGAACTTTCAATTTTGAGCCATTTTGGCCGTTTTTGGCCATTTTTCACCATTTTTCGCCTCATAACTCAAAATGAGTGCATTTTCAGGCCTTGACCCAATTACAACTTTTTCTTTACTCGTCGAGAGCTTTCGAATGATACCAAAATTAGCTCATTTGGACAACTTTTTTATTTTACTCATTTTTACTCACGGGGGTGCTCCGGGAGCACCTCTGCTCCCCCGGGGCTCCCCGCGCTTCCGGGAGCAGTTCAAGTCAAGACCTTCAAAATGAGGTATCAACCACCTCTCTACCCCTTTCCAATCTCGAGATAGAGGGGGGGGACAAGAATCCGGAGAATAATAATAAAGAAATAACGGACATACCCAAGTTAAAGGGTTGCCTTTTTCTGAAAAAGCGGCAACCCAATAACTAGCGAAGTTGCGAGAATGGGTTGCCGCGGCATTTTCCCTTTGGGGGGACGGATTTTCAGAAGAATGCAACAGTATTTTGGTCGTATTTTTCGCTACACGCATTTCCCGAAAATGCCGCAAGCAGAAAAGTTGTTCAGCTCGGCGAGCTCTTTCATTTGAGTACCATATTGACCACATTTGAAGAAATTTTTTAAAATCCGGGTTTTCGTGAGTTCCCGGATTTTCAGTTTTTCGGCTGTAACTTTCGCTAGACGCATTTCCGGAAAATGCCGCAAGCAGAAAAGTTGTTCAGCTCGACGAGCTCTTTCATTTGAGTACCATATTGACCACTTTTGAAGAACTTTTTTAAAATCCGGGTTTTCGTGAATTCCCGGATTTTCAGTTTTTCGGCTGTAACTTTCGGTAGGCGCATTTCCAGAAAATGTCGCAAGAAGGAAAGTTGCTCAGCTCGACGAGCTCTTTCATTTAAGTACCATATCGACCACTTTCGGAAAAAATTTTTCAAAATCCGGAATATTCCGGGTCCAATATCTCGAAATCCGTAAATTTTCCGGAAATTTCGATTTCAGTTTCGAAATCAGCGCTATTGAATTACCCTGTGCCCAACTTTTAAGCGAAATCGGGGACAAAAAATTTTTACGTTTCCCTTGGTCCCCCCTTACCATTTTAAAAAATTCCGGGAGCAGCCATTCCCGGAATCCGGGAAATACCGGACTGCCCGCGCTTCAGTCAACACTTCACCCCACCCCAAACCTCCACTGAAAATTTCAGCCCAATCGGTCCACCCAATCAAAAGTTAGAGGGGGGGGACAGGGGGTGGTAACGAGATGAATAATAACAAGCGAAGTAGCGAGAATGGGTTGCCGCGGCATTTTCCCTTAGGTTCCGGGTTTTCTTTCAGAAGAATGCAACAGTTTTTTGGTCGTAACTTTCGTTAGACGCATTTCCGGAAAATGCCGCAAGCAGAAAAGTTGTTCAGCTCGACGAGCTCTTTCATTTGAGTATCATATCGACCACTTTCGGAAAACTTTTTCAAAATCCGGGTTTTCGGGAATTCCCGGATTTTCAGTTTTTCGGCTGTAACTTTCGCTAGACGCATTTCCGGAAAATGCCGCAAGAAGGAAAGTTGTTCAGCTCGACGAGCTCTTTCATTTGAGTATCATATCGACCACTTTCGGAAAAATTTTTCAAAATCCGGGTTTTCGGGAATTCCCGAATTTTCAGTTTTTCGGCTGTAACTTTCGCTAGACGCATTTCCGGAAAATGCCGCAAGAAGGAAAGTTGTTCAGCTCGACGAGCTCTTTCATTTGAGCCCCATATCGACCACTTTCGGAAAAATTTTTCAAAATCCGGAATTTTCCGGGTCCAATATCTCGAAATCCGTAAATTTTCCGGAAATTTCGATTTCAGTTTCGAAATCAGCGTGGTCGACTTACCCTATGACCAACTTTTAAGCAAAATCGGAGACAAAAAATTTTTACGTTTCCCTTGGTCCCCCCTTACCATTCCAAAAAATTCCGGGATTCGCCATTCCCGGAATCCGGGAAATATCGGACTGCCCGCGCTTCAGTCAACACTTCACCCCACCCCCAACACCCCGTAAAAATTTCAGCCCAATCGGGCCACCCTATCAAAAGTTAGAGGGGGGGGACAGGGGTGGTAACGAGATTAAATAATAATAATAAACGGACATACCCAGATGAAAGGGTTGCCTTTTTTGTGTAAAAAAGCGGCAACCCAATAAGTCAAAAGGCATCAAGTGGTTCCCGCCCGTCATTTTTCCGTTTATAGAAAGTGTCCATTTCTATCATAATTAGTACATTTCTCATTTCTCGTGTTACTTGCTTCCAGCTCACAAGGAGCTTTCAATTAATTCCAGTATTAGCATGATCCGACAACTTTCATTTTGACCGAATTTGGTCCAGTTGGGCTGTTTTTGATACTTTTGTGGCCTCAAAACTCATTTTTCCTACGCTTTAACGCTTTGGCCCTATTACAACTTTTTATCCACGCAACGAGAGCTTTTGAATGATATCCATACAAGCCCGATCTGAAAACTTTCAATTTTGAGCCATTTTGACCGATTTTGGCCAAATTGACACCTTTGAGGCCCCGTAACTCATTTCTCCTACATTTTGGCGCTTCACCCCTTTTACAACTTTTTACCTACGCAACGAGAGCTTTCGAATGCTACCCATATTGGGGGGTTTCCGACAACTTTTAATTTTGACCCATTTTGACCGTTTTTGGCCATTTTTGACCCCTTTGAGGCCCCGTAACTCATTCCTCCTACATTTTGGCGCTGTACCCCTATTACAATTTTTTACCTACGCAACGAGAGCTTTCGAATGATACCCATATTGGGAGGTTTCCGACAACTTTTGTTTTTGACCCATTTTGACCTAGTTTTGGCCATTTTTGACCCCTTTGAGGCCCCGTAACTCATTTTTCCTACACTTTGACGCCTTGGCCCTATTACAACC
This sequence comes from Trissonchulus latispiculum, assembly GCA_030248195.1. NCBI lineage: Eukaryota > Metazoa > Nematoda > Enoplea > Enoplida > Ironidae > Trissonchulus > Trissonchulus latispiculum. The sequence goes on along the minus strand of JASAND010027476.1, from coordinate 6,614 downwards.
TTTTATCCACGCAACGAGACCTTTCGAATGATATCCATATTGGGGGGTTTTCGTCACTTTCAATTTTGACCATTTGCAGCATCACCGTATCGAGTAATTGCGAATTGTGTGACACTATGGTACCCAGGTGCCCGGAGGGTCTTCCCGCATCGGGTACCACCCTACATGCCAAATTTCAGGCCAACTAGTTGACTCTAGCTCGAGATAAAGGCGGCAAACCCCTTCAAACGGCCGTTTTGGCCGTTTTTGGCCATTTTTGACCATTTTCGGCCTCATAACTCAAAATGGGTGCATTTTCAGGCCTTGACCCTATTACAACTTTTTCATTACTCGCCGAGAGCTTTCGAATGATACCAAAATTAGCTCATTTGGACAACTTTTTTATTTTACTCATTTTTACTCACGGGGGTGCTCCGGGAGCACCTCTGCTCCCCCGGGGCTCCCCGCGCTTCCGGGAGCAGTTCAAGTCAAGACCTTCAAAATGAGGTATCAACCACCTCTCTACCCCTTCCCAATCTCGAGATAGACATGGTGGACACGAAAATGTGGACAATAATAATAATAATAAGAATAATAATAATAATAATAATAAGTCAAAAGGCATCAAGTGGTTCCCGCCCGACATTTTTCCGTTTATATACAAAATGATTTCATTTTTAGGAAAAGTATTGCGATTGAGACTTTTACGTCTATAACAACTTTTTATCTACTCAGCGAGACCTTTCGAATGACACCGGTATCGACCGGATCCGACAATTTACTATTTTGTCCCATTTTGACCGATTTTGGCCATTTTTGGCCCATTTATGGCTCTGTAACTGATTTTTCCGACATTTTTAAGCTTTGGCCCTATTACAACTTTTTATCTACGCAACGAGAGATTTCGAATGATACCCATATCGACCTAATTGGACAACTTTCAATTTTGACCCATTTTGACCGGTTTTGGCCATTTTTGACCCTTTGAGGCTCCGTAACTCATTTTTCCTACATTTGGACGCCTTGGCCCTATTACAACTTTTTATCCACGCAACGAGAGCTTTCAAATGATACCCATTTTGGGGGGTTTCCGTCACTTTCAATTTTCACCATTTGCAGCATCACCGTATCGAGTAATTGCTAATTGCCTGGCACTATGGAACCCAGATGCCCGCAGGGCCTTCCCGCATCGGGTGCCACCCTACATGCCAAATTTCAGGCCAACTAGTTGACTCTAGCTCGAGATAAAGGCGGAAAACCCCTTCAAACGGCCGTTTTGGCCGTTTTTGGTCATTTTTGACCTTTTTGGCCTCATAACTCAAAATAGGTACATTTTCAGGCCTTGACCCAATTACAACTTTTTCATTACTCGCCGAGAGCTTTCGAATGATACCAAAATTAGCTCATTTGGACAACTTTTTTATTTTACTCATTTTTACTCACGGGGGTGCTCCGGGAGCACCTCTGCTCCCCCGGGGCTCCCCGCGCTTCCGGGAGCAGTTCAAGTCAAGACCTTCAAAATGAGGTATTAACCACCTCTCTACCCCTTTCCAATCTCGAGATAGACAGGGGGGACACGAAATTGTGGACAATAATAATAAGAACTAGCGCTACAGCAAGAATGTGTTGCCCACAACTGGTTTTTCTGTTTATTTTTCTGCCATAACTTTCGCTAGAGGCATTTTCAGAAAATGTCGCAAGAAGGAAAGTTGCTCAGTTCGACGAACTCTTTCGTTTGAGCACGATATCGACCACTTTCAGAGATATTTTTCAAAATCCGGAATTTTCCGGAACGAATATATCGAAATCCGTAAATTTTCGGGAAATTTCGATTTTAGTTTCGAAATCAGCGTGGTCGAATTACCCTATGACCAGCTTTTAAGCAAAATCGGAGACAAAAAATTTTTCAACCCAAAATCCGGATTTTCGTGAATTACCGGATTTTCACTTTTTCGGACATAACTTTCGCTAGACGCATTTTTGGAAAATGTCGCAAGAAGGAAAGTTGCTCAGCTCGACGAGATCTTTCATTTGAGTACCATATCGACCACTTTTGGAGAAATTTTTCAAAATCCGGAATTTCCCGGGTCGATTATCTCGAAATCCGGAAATTTTCCGGAAATTTCGATTTCAGTTTCGAAATCAACGTGGTCGAGTTACCCTATGACCAACTTTTGAGCGAAATCGGAGACAAAAAATTTTTGACCAAATTTAGGATTTTGAAATTTCGCCTTGGTCCCCCCTTACCAACCGAAAAATTCCGGGATTCGCCATTCCCGGAATCCGGAAGGTATCGGAGCCATCTTGCTTCCCGGAGATGTCCTAGTCAAGGGCTTCAAAATAAGGTATCAACCACCCCTGTACGCCTTCCCAATCTCGAGATCTAGGGGGGGGACAGACGGATAATAATAATAATAATAATAAGCACAGAACGATAACAAGGTGTTGCCATTTCCTTTGGAAAAGTGGGCAACACAACAAGCAAAGTATCATGAATGGGTTGCCGCTGCATTTTTCCTCTTATAAACGAGATAAGTCAATTATCCTACGATAGTACTCCTTGTCCCTATGACAACTTTTTATATACTCAAAGAGAGCTTTCGAATGATACCCATTTTGTGGGTTTTCCAAAATTTTTGATTTTGACCCATTTTGGCCGGTTTTGGTCACTTTGACCCCTTTGAGTCCCCGTAGCCAATTTTCTGTACATTATGGTGCTTTGGCCCTATTACAACTTTTTATCTACGCAACGAGAGCTTTCGAATGATACCAATATGAGTCCGATCTGAGAACTTTCAAGTTTGAGCCATTCTGGCCGTTTTTTGGCAATTTTTCACCATTTTTCGCCTCTTAACTCAAACTGAGTGCATTTTCAGGCCTTGACCCTATTACAACTTTTTCATTACTCGTCGAGAGCTTTCGAATGATACCAAAATTAGCTCATTTAGACAACTTTTTTATTTTACTCATTTTTACTCACGGGGGTGCTCCGGGAGCACCTCTGCACCCCCGGAGCTCCCCGCGCTTCCGGGAGCAGTACAAGTCAAGACCTTCAAAATGAGGTATCAACCACCTCTCTACCCCTTTCCAATCTCAAGATAGAGGGGGGGACAAGAATCCGGAGAAGAAATAATAATAATAATAACTAGCGCTACTGCAAGAATGTGTTGCCCACAACAGGTTTTTCTGTTTATTTTTCTGCCATAACTTTCGCTAGACGCATTTTCAGAAATTGTCGCAAGAAGGAAAGTTGCTCAGCTCGACGAACTCTTTCGTTTGAGCACCATATCGACCACTTTGAGAGAAATTTTTCAAAATCCGGAATTTTCCGGAACGAATATCTCGAAATCCGTATAGTTTCGGGAAATTTCGGTTTTAGTTTTGAAATTAGCGTGGTCGAATCAACCAAACATAATTTCATGTACTGAAATAATTTAAGGTGCAGCACCATGCATATCACACAATATCTTAAATGTGTATGCACAAACAAGAGCTACAGCACCTACACAGTTTAACTATCATTTTGCCAAACCACTTCTCATACAAAAATAAAAGGAAATTTCCAAATATAAAGGGCCCTCCCCAACCCCCAACCTAACCTCACCGACCCCCACATATCCACGACCCGTCCACCCCTCCCCCTATTCGCATGCAAAATTTTAGCCCAATCAGCTAACCCAATCAAAACTTACAGCACTTGACATCAATCTTGACCCATTTTGACCGGTTTTGGCCGTTATTGACCCCTTTCAGGCTCCGTAACTCATTTTTTCTAAAATTTGGTGCTTTGGTCCTATTACAACTTTTTATCTACGCAACGAGAGCTTTCGAATGATGCCCATATTGGGCGGTTTCCGCTACTTTTAGTTTTGAGCCATTTTGTCAGATTTTGACCATTTTTGACCTCTTTGAAGCTCCGTAACTCAATTTTCAAACACTTTGACAACTTGGTCCTATTACAACTTTTTATCTACTCAACGACAGCTTTCGAATGAGCCCCATATTGGACAGTTTCCGATATTTTCAATTTTGAGCCATTTTGGCCGATTTTGACCATTTTTGACCTATTTAAAGCTCTGTAACTCAAATTTCATACATTTTGACGACTCGGCCCTATTACAACTTTTAATCCACTCACCAAGAGCTTTCGAATGATATCCATATTGGGCAGTTTCCGATACTTTCAATTTTGAGCCATTTTGGCCGATTGTGACCATTTTTCATCTCTTTGAAGCTCCGTAACTCAAATTTCGTACATTTTGACGACTCGGCCCTATTACAACTTTTAATCCACTCACCAAGAGCTTTCGAATGATATCCATATTGGGCGGTTTCCGATACTTTCAATTTTGAGCCATTTTGGCCGATTGTGACCATTTTTGACCTCTTTGAAGCTCCGTAACTCAAATTTCGTACATTTTGACGACTCGGCCCTATTACAACTTTTAATCCACTCACCTAGAGCTTTCGAATGAGCCCCATATTGGGCGGTTTCCGATACTTTCAATTTTGACCATTTGCAGCATCACCGTATCGAGTACTTTCGCATACCGCAACGGGGGGAGCCCCCCGCGCTTCAGTCAACACTTCACCCCACCCCCAACCCCCACCGCAAATTTCAGCCAAATCGGTCAACCCTAGCAAAAGTTAGGGGGGGGGACAGGGTGTGGTAACGAGATGATGAATAATAATAATAATAATAATAACTAGCGACTGCGAGAGTGTGTTGCCCACCTGCACATTCCATTTAGGTCATAGCTTTATTTCCTAAGACTTTGATAGCCTCTCGTTCAAGAAATGCGTTCTTCTGCAATATGATTGGTTTTATTCGAATACAATTATGACGACACCTTCATCCTAGCATGGTTGCCCTTGAAAAGGCAGTTGGGATAAGTGACTTTCCCATTACACTTTGTTAACACTACTTCATACAAATGGTTGCCCTTAAAAAGGCAGTTGGGATAAGTGACTTTCCCATTACACTTTGTTAACACTACTTCATACAAATGGTTGCCTTTAAGAAGAAAGTTGGGATAAGTGATTTTTCAAGTACACCTTGAATATATACTACGTTATACAAATGGTTGCCCTTAAGAAGGCAGTTGGGATAAGTGATATTTTCTGAGCATTCTAAGATACCATTCTAAGCGTGTCCTAGCAAATACACCGGCTCATCTTGACTAACGAGTTCGAAAAACACGGATATTAGGTGTTTCTGGGCAGTTTGCTCACTTTTGCGGTCTCCAACAGTGTAACTTTTGGCAATATCTCGAGATCCAAAAGGGATAGAAAAATTTCGTTTGCGGATTCGGAATCTGCGTCCCCGAATTACCTTATAACCGACTTTTCAACCAAATCGGAGACAAAAAGTTTTTGACCATTTTTGACACCTTTGCCTGAACATGGTTGCCCATAAAAGGGCAGTTGGGATAAGCAATTTTCAACTACATATCGCTAAAAATTACTTGATATACCATTCTAAGCGTGTCCTAGCAAACACACCGGCTCATCTTGACTAACTAGTTCAAAAAACACGGATATTAGGTGTTTCTGGGCAGTTTGCTCACTTTTGCGGTCTCCAACAGTGTAACTTTTGGCAATATCTCGAGATCCAAAAGGGATAGAAAAATTTCGTTTGCGGATTCGGAATCTGCGTCCCCGAATTACCCTAGGACAGGCTTTTCAACCAAATCGGAGACAAAAAGTTTTTGACCATTTTTGAGAATCGCCTTGGTCCCCCCTTACGATTTTTAAAAATTAAATTCCATGCCCTGGTCGACTGGGTGGGGGTAGAGCGATGAAATTCACGGATGCACACCTTCTTTTCACGCTCTTCAAAATGAGCTATGAACCAACCCTGTACCCCTTCCCAATCTCGAGATCTAGGGGGGGACACCAACCTGCTAATAAGAATAATAATAATAATAATAAACAGACAGTAGAAAGGGTTGCCCTTTTTCCTTTGGAAAGGTGGGCAACACAATAAGTCAAAAGGCATCAAGTGGTTCCCGCCCGTCATTTTTCCGTTTATAAAAAGCGCTCATTTCCAGGAAATGCGTTCGAAGTGCAATGCGTATGTGTATGACTATCCATGTTCGTACGTACAATTTATCCTTGCTTCCGTATTTATAAGCACATATATCTATATACATATTCATATTATTACAATACTGGTAGTGATGGGCACCGGATATTTTTTATATCCGGATATCCGCCTATTTTGCGTTAACGGATATCCGGATATCCGGTTATCCGCCTATTCCAAACTGAAGTTCAAGAAAAATTTTCGATTTTGCAGTTAAACGTGCAATTTTTCTGTCAATTTTTTCGGTATGCTGTGAATTTCTATCATGCAATCAAGCCACAACCTTGATTTCAAATATATTTTTGAAAAATATTTTCAAAATTTTGAAATTTTTGTCAAAAATTTGCTAATTTTTCATTACTTTGTCTGAAATGTACAAGGATGTCCGGATATTTTTCTCAAATCGGATATTATCCGGATATAAAAATTATCCGGATATCCGGATATCCAGTGCCCATCACTAATACTGACATATATACCCACTTTACGTACGTACTGAATTTGGAAACTGAAACTGCCCAAAAGTATTGAATTTTGAAGCGAAAATCGC
>JASAND010027475.1:0-79299 GCA_030248195.1 Trissonchulus latispiculum | reverse complement strand
TAGCACCAAAGCATATTTTAGAAATGTTTTCGATAGCTGAAAAAATATTTTCGTGTTTTAAGTTAGTATACAATTGGGTAAAATCAAAAGTGTAAATAGAAGCTGCAGATTTTACTGTAGAAATTTTCTTTAAAGATCGAATAATTTCATTGCTATTATCGATTATCCAGAAAGGACTGCAGCCATGATTATATTTTGAAATAGTATGACAATAAGCTTTCATTCTTTTAAGAAATAACTTTAATGCTTTGCTAATATCTTTAGACACATCATTAGTAATGGCATTACGACTAGAAATTATAGTTCGAAATTTTACTGGATTTTTGTGGAATTTTGGCAGAAGTTGTATAAAAGGTAAACTTTTATCGCAAGATTTTATTTTATACCCCAAATTTTTATTTTCTAGAAATAAACGGTCTATTAAAAGATCCTTATTTTCATGATGTATCATATAAGTCGGATTAGGACAATTAAGTTCTAATCCGAGCTCACATCTAAGTAATTTTTTATACAGTACTTTACATATAAAAGCATAATTTTGAGAAGCTTTATCTACTCTGGTTATTACGTAATTACGTTTCAGGTGTACCAATTCTTTGTGAGAATAAGTACAGTCTTCAATTGGATTAAAAGAAAATTTTACGGCAGTAATTTCTTTTTGCACTTCCATTATTACAGTTTAAATCCAATCATAATAACAGTCAATATCTTTTTTATTAAATTTCTGAACATAATTACACAATCCAGTTTCAATACTTTGATAAAGCTTATCTAGTCTAATAGGTTTGGGTAAACGAAATTTAGTACCTTTATCAAGCAACCATCTTAAATTATTATCCTTAACAATTTCTGTTGAACCAGTTTAAAACGTGCCCATAGTGAGAATTAACAAACTTTGAATTATTGCAATTGCAATAATTTTGTGCATTATTATCCAAATCAACATTCAACGCAAATTCCTTATAATTGAATATTTTGCTAAAAAAAGGCTTATCATAAAGGAAAATAGTCTGAGGACAACTTTTCTTTATGTTACGTTCAAACGGCCATTTTTCTCTGACAACAGCAGAATTAAAAATTTTACTGAAATTGATTTTGTCCATGCTTTTGTTACAAAATTGTAGAAATAATTTGGGCTTATTTTCTTTTACTTTGTCAATTTTATTACGGCTATCAATTTTATATCTCAATAAATCCCTTATAATTTCATCAATTTGAAGAGTGTTTCTATGCAAAACATGTAACCAAAGTTTATTTGTTTCAGTCTTATTTAAGCTTAATATTTTGCTGACAATTTGCTTCTTTAGGCCAATTGCATCTGATAAATACATAAGATGAATTTCCTTTATAAATTCACCTTCATTAAAGCTATTATTTGTTTTTCGTTTAATGCAACGTTTTTTACTTCTTTTATTACCATATTTTATTCGTTTGTTAAAATTACTGAAAATAGACTTTCCGTATATTTCACCTCTCATGGTTTCGTTTAAACCATATGGGTATTTAGTTTTTAATTCTTTCATCCAGAATGCTTCTCTTATTAGTCTATTTTCTTTGTCAATTTTAAAGTCACCAGAACTTTGTAATTGTTCTAAAATTTGAACAGAAAATGTTTTACATTTAGAACCTCTAAAGTGTTGTAATATGTATTTACAACCAGAGTATTTAGAAGATTCAATAGATCTTCTGTGCTGGCCTATTCTGATGCGCAATTTCTGTGAAGTTTCACCTACGTAGGCCATATTACAAGAATCACATGTATTGCATATTTAATTGATGTATTTAATCAACGTATTTAATCATCTGTATTTTATAATTGCAATGTATTTAGCCATCTGTATTCTTTGATTCAGTTATGTCATCATATCTAATTATAGGTTTTGTATTATCAGTTATGATTATCATTATATATATTAATACATACGATTCACCAGAGAAAGTTAATAATTAGAGCAACTTACACGAGTCTGAATAATAAGGTGATAAGGCACAGAACAGATGAATTTAATACTTAATTCCAATGAAAGCAGTCAAACAGAGACGAAATCAAACTAAAGCAACATACTAAGGAACGAACCTTTTCTCCCGAACGTCAAAACAAATTGGAGAGGATAGCAAAGTTCAGCAACTGCAGTAGCAACATAATAGAAAGGGGGCACAGTTATAAGCAGATATAATAATTTAACATCAACTGGGTTGCACTGTTGATTTAGTGCAAAAATTGGCATGGGGGGCCAATATGTTACTTTCAAGGTAACGCACAAGGGGGTGCTTAATCAGAAGTAATATTAACGCACAAACTTTCAATCCTAAAAGGCAAAAACTTTCACAGAACTTGTTAGTGTACTCTACAAAACTTCAGTTTTGCGGAACATGGGGTGCCTGTTTAGACTAATAAACTCAGTATTCCAGCAAACTTTCCTAAACCTTGGTAGGCGCTCTTGACGTCAGTGTAATCAAAATTTAAATGGGGAGACCTGTTGTAAGAAAGAAATCCGACAGGGGGAGGACGTAGACTAAATTTTGAAACTTATAAATTATTTCTGCCTAATACATGAAATAAGTCTGAAAAGGCGAAAGTTAAGTCAAAGCATCCCAGATACAAAACCTTTGTGCTAAAATCTCCTCAAGTGGCCAAACTCGCTTCAGCAAAGTTAAAAGGTATAACACAAACGGTCAGTTGTAGACTTTGTAGACCGCCTTAGCTATCCTTAGCTATAAACCAGTGCAGAACTCTTGCAAACCTTAGGTATACGTCAAGCCTATTTCACTTAGGTAAGAAGACTAAGTTGTAAACACTGACTCTTTAGCTACCGTAAGACTAGTTTAAAGTTTGGTGCAAAATCCTAATGCTGACTAACAATTATCCTCCCGACCCTTACGTAAGCTGTGATCATAGATTAAGTAACCAATTTGAATGGATTCTAGAAAATTCTAACCAATTGCAAATATGATTGCAAATGTTATTACGAAACTGAAACTGCTCTTTGTATGAATCATGAGTTTGTTATAAATATTGCTGCAATTTGGAATTTTGGTCAGTTGTTTGTGTGCTCTTGAACTGTTTGGTTGGCCTTGCCTTACTTGCTATTAAACCGGTAAGAGTTGTCTTAGACTCATAAATCTAGGCATTAGGGCAACGAAAGCTCGACTCTGACCGTGACTGCTATACCATTACGACATTGCAACAACCATACTTGGTATAGCCGGTCACATTTTGGTGCCGTGACCAGGATCCAAAATTTTCGAAAGGCTGGGTTAAAGGACGACTAAAAATAAGGACCAAAAGGGTTATTGAAAATAAGCTAAAAGCATTCACATACGAAAGCAGACACAAAACACAAACACAACGCACACTCTAGACGACAAAAACGGCGCAACAACTACAATTATTCGACTGCTTGGAATCATTATTGGTTTGTCTGCTCCGACGTAAGCTGAGGGAGTTGGGTCTGTGCAACGGTAAGTATCTTCTTTAATTGCTGTTCGCATTTATTCTTTGATTTTATTTATCCAATGCCGGAGTTAAAAAAGCTCAATATCAGACGCTTTAGCGCAGAAGCAGGAGACGACATTTACGAATTTTTGAATTATCTCAGACGAGTAGGCAAAGCTTATGACTGCTCAGACGACTATTTAGCTAAAATTTTGCCTGCTTTTCTTACCGGTCATGCAGGAGAAATGTGGGACGAAATCCCTGAAGTAGACAAAAATGACTGGCACACAGTCAGAAGACGAATGGTCGACAAGTTAGATACTAAGCCTAGAAGCTACTACAGTCAAAAACTTCACAGCAGAAAACAAAAAGAGACGAATCAGTGACTGCATATTCTAAAGATATTTTAGAACTTTCTAATAAAGTTTATGGCGATTTTGAATTTCCTGACCTCGACGTAATTCGAAGGGATGTTTTTGTTGGAAGTCTAAGAAAAGACATACGAGAAAATTTAGTGAGAGAAAAGCCAAAGTATTTCTATGATGCTTTAAGGTCTGCCTTCCAGTATGAACAGATTTTTGAACTGTGTGATCAAGACAAGAAAGCTAGAATACAAAAGCCCATAAAGATAAAACGCAAAAGTTGAAGAAAAGTAACGCATTAATAATAAATAAGGAAGAAAACTCTACAGGTGAATTAAACTATATTGAAAAACCTGCTGCAGAGGTAAAGCACGCAGAGAAAAACAGCCAGCTGTATATGAATAAACCACGCATATGTGGAAACGCTCATACTACTGCAATATTAGAACTGTGCAGTAATAAAAAACTAAGCGAGGAAGTTGAGCTAACGCACACTATACATAGTTGTAGAGTACGTATATGTGTAGCAAACGAAACACAGCAAGGTGTAAGGCAAAAGTGGAAAGTTCACAGAATAAAGACAAGCTTTGACAAGTCACATGACTGTGAAGAAGCAATAAAAATTGTACCAGAACAAGGCGGAGATTCCAAAGTCGTTGCTATTCGTACGCAAATAGCACTCAGACAAGGAGGAAGAAATGACTTAGGGCCTTTTCGCGCGCGAGTTAAACGAGTTAAAATTAACTCGATCCTTTTCACGCCAGGGTTAAACGAGTTAAATGAGTTAATTTTAACTAGCTGGAGTTAAACGAGTTAAACGCTTTTTAACTCGGTGCTCGCGCGAACAGAGGTTAAAATCAACTCGTTTAACTCTACCTGCATTCGCGCGCACATAATGGGTTAAAATCCACAGAGTTAATTTTAACTCAACCCATTTTCGCGCGCGAGTTAAAATTAACTCCTTTAACTCTGCAGCAACTTTTTCCATTGAATTTTAACCCGCGATTCGGCACGGAGGTTACACGAGTTAAAAAGAAGGCTGGCCGTCTGGATTCTCCAGCAGATCAACAAAACCAAATGTGGTATTTTGCTTAACATTTGGCTTATTTATTTTGCTAATACAAGAATTTTTTACAAAAATCTTTATTTTTTGGTTCAGAACAAGGAAGTAGCTGTTACTGCATTTGTAAAATAAGTAGTGTGAAATAATAATTCTATAAAATGTGTTGAGAAAAAGCTGCGAAACTGATCCTATGAATTACACTTTGAACTGCTCAAAGTTATTCCTTTTATGGCTTTCAGTTTGGTCAGCTTTGATTGGCTGTTTCAAAACACTCCCAGGCTTGATTATCTAGTGCTACTTCAGAGAGGCGCTACCTGCTTGGTTGGTGCTTACACCCTGTTAGCTTATTAGTCTTCATTTCTTCATAACTGTTTCTTTCTGTTTTGGGTCTCCATTTCGTCCATTTTTGTTGCGGTTCTATTTACTAAATTTATGATAAATTCAAAACGCGATAGAAGCTCTAAATGGTCTTCTGCTGAAATCTTAAAGCTGGTTCAGTTGCGGTCTAGATTTAACAAAGACTTTCGTTGCAAAATGGCGGATGACAGTTGGAACCTAGTCCACCGAGAGGGAAATTTTGTAAATTACTAGTTAACTGACCCAAATCGCTGGTTTGTTCAAACAGGGCTTTCAAGTTTTTGACCTATTATTAGGCTTTAATTGAGTAAAATTATAGCTAGGGTTCAAGGGTTTTGGTCTTTCGGTTAGTATGTCAGAACCATTTTACTTACGACAATAAAGTTAAGTTTATAGGCTCCAAAAGTTATAGCAAAAGCTATACTGTCAATGTAGGATCAAAAACGTTTAGTCTATTGTTTTGCCGACAAGTTGTATACACGAGTTTTCGACGTACTGAATTCGAATCAGAAGCAGTTTTCTGATATTATTTTAGGCTTATTTCTGTAAAACGCTAGATGAACTCACATAAAAAATTTTTGACCGAATTATCTGCAATCTCGATTTTGTTTTCACATATTTTGTAGTTTACATGGTATGTTTTAACGAGTTTATAAAATGTAATTCGGATCTCTTAAGGTTGAAGAGTAATTTCAGCAGAAAGTGGCAGCCTTCATGTGATGAACAGGAACATAGGAAACGAAAAAGTAGTAATTTATTTCGCACGCCAGAGAAATCTCGCCAATGGCAGAGTGGTGCGGTTTATTTTAAATTTTAAACAAAATTTTAATTTATGCCTTTGAAATTTTTTAGTTAAGTTTTCATACAATTGATGTTTGAGAACAGCCAAATTTGAGTGTTTTGTAAAGTTGAAATTGGTGGTCTTTGATGAAATCTTTTGAAACCTGGGAGTCCTATATTAAAATTCTAAGTCCTACAGATCACAGCTTATGATAAGTTCAGTAGAACGATACCAACTGATCTTCGTTAGCTTTGTCTGATTTCCATATTTCTCTGGCGCAAAACTTAAACTCGATGTGCAGGACGTGTTACAAAGTTATGTGTGGGAATATTTTCATGATGTATCCCTTCCTTAAATTGGTTTTAGGGATCCCTGCTCGATAAGTTTAGAAGAAAGACGTATTCATAAGGATTTGGTTCTGCTATTCAAAATTTTGAAAAACTATATTGACGTAGACCAGGAAAATTTTCTTATATTTACACTAAGTGGTGTTACTAGGGGACATAACTTAAAGCTTTTTGTAACACGACCACGTCTTGATTGCCGCCAATACTTCTTTGTAAACAGAATTGTTCCTGTTTGGAATTCACTACCCTCAGAGGTGGTTAATAGTACTTCTGTTACAATGTTTAAACGTAGTCTAACCTCGCTAAATTTAGACAGATTTTTGAAAGGCCATGCGTTGGAAGTCGGCTAACGGCTCTGCATGGCCTTTTACCATGTTACTATTAATAACTATTATTAATGACTGGATATGCTGTGTTATTCAAACGATTGTCGTTGTACTGGCAATAAACCTCGTAGTTAGTTAGTTAGTTAGTTAGTTAGATAACAAAGCACATGTGAAAGCTATCATGACGGACGTCGTGTGTTGCAGATAGCGTTCAGGGAGCAGCAACTTGTTATATTGAGGTTTGCTGTGTGCTATTATGCGGCAAAAGACAAATAAGTGTTTCCAATATCAACCGTTTAATTGTACTCGCACCACTCCCTTTAATTTTGTATAGTTGAACATTTTGCCAAAGGCTACCGGTTTACCTACTTTATGTTGAAAATTTGGCTAGAAAAACCTATCCAATCAAATTGCTGCGATGGTCTTACGGTAGTTTGTGCGCCCTCTAGAGTGTGCTTTGCTGATAGTAAATTTAACATTTGTGCATAGATGCTTAAAGCTGTTTAATCTCTACAAAATAAGGAAAAAACAAATAGTATTCAACTAGTAGCATCTTGGTAGCATATAAAACACATATTACACAAGAGGATTTTTAAACCACCGAAATCCATTCAAGACAAGGCGGAAGCATAGTTTGCCGTTTATGTTGATTACTGCTTTAAACTGATTTGAACGCGTGCTTGAAAAGAACAAAATGGAATGGGCGGAGAGTTAAACGAGTTAAAATTAACTCTTTTAACCCTTATTCGCGCACTCAGCGAGTTAATTTTAACTCGCCCAATTTTAACTCGTTTAACTCAGCTCGTTTTAACCCTGCTAGAGTTAAAAGAGTTAAAACATGCAGGGTTAAAATTAACTCGCTGAGTGCGCGAACAGGGGTTAAAATATTTAACTTTAACTCGTTTAACTCTACTAGTTTAACTCGCTCGCGAAAAGGCCCTTAGAGACACCGAATAAAAACATAAGTGGTTATGTAAACTTAGACGAAAAAGAGTTTAAGCCAATTAAAATAATTTTTGATCCGAAACCAATGAAAGCATGGGCAAATAATGAATCAACGTTGGAGTTGCTAACGCTTTTGCTGAAGTTAGTGCAGCTCATAATGCACTTTATAATTTGGCTGTTTGAATTAAATAATGCATCCAGAAGAAAAATAAAACAAACGGATTGGAGCGAGACGTTGAAAGCTACAACTTTAGATGGCCAAGTGTGCATGAAAAATGACGAGGTGAAGAATTTCGTTAGATTTACAACTCTAGTTGCACAAAGATACGAACACGCACTTTTACACACCACCGGTGATTTTCAGGGAGCCGGAGCAAAATTTTTCGAAGAACTTGGATTTGATTTTTCACTGATAACTTCACAATGCATTTAATCAGTTGCATATTTATAAGTATAACGTAGTTTTGTAGATTGAAAAGTCATTTACACACTTTATCTCAACAGTACGTAGCAGTTTTGCTCAATCAAAAGGCAAGATTGCATAAACAAAGCCAAAACACTGCAGCCAGAAGATAGCCAGAGCACAAAAACTAATATATAAAGGCCTATCTACAAGTTGAAACAAAGAATAATCTGGGAACTGGGATAAAACAACTCTGCAAAGAAGCGGAATAAAAAAATTGAAGACAAAGACTGACGAAAATCAACTAGGCGAAATAAAATGTTTTTAAATGTCAGACTTTGTTCTACTCTTGCATTTGTTTTAGATCTTCAGATTTTCAGATTGGTGGATGCCTACCGGAAATGGATCCAGCATCCGGAAATCGGCTCGATACCTTGACGTTTTCCCTTGCCTCTTTGCCATCCTTCTGCGCTAACGACACCGACCAATACTTATATACACATAGGATTCACACTTATACCCTCACTTCTAGAAATTCAGACACTAGCATACACACAAAACATACCTACCCGCCACACATATATATCTATAACTCGCCACACATATATACCTATAAAGTCGGTGTAGAGCACGTTTACACTCCCTATTCTCTACGAAGAGAAGAGTAGCACGTTAACACAAACGTAATAGAAAAACAGTCAGCTCCTCCGTCAATCACGGAACGGTTCAGCGACGATGACAGGTGTCCCCAACAGCCGACGTCGATAGATGTCTACTATGTCAGTGATCTGATGCCTGAATCCATGAACGATGCCCGACGGATGGACACCTAATCACTGCACGGCGAATGAACAGCTGAATCGGGAACAACGGCGGATGATAACCTTAATCTCTGAACGGCGGATGAACAACGAAACCCCTGAACGCCACGCCCTCTATTCAGTCTTTGATAATCAATGCTATCTCTCTTGGATTTCCGCACCACCGTCCTATAAATCATTGAACAATCATTACAGAAACTTTGAAGAATAGAATTCTGAAAATGTTCCAAGAAAACTAACTAACTAAACTGCACTTTTGTATGAATTGTTTTATTGTATTTGTTGCTTGCATGTTTACTTTGTATTGTATGTTCTTATGCACGAACACTTGAACACGAATTTTCAAGCTGAGGACAGCTTCTTCACGGATGGGGACGAATGTAACGAGCTAGACTCTAGCTAAGCTTAACTTGAGTAACATATCTCGAAGCTTCTCGAAACTTTAGGCGATTACGTAACACCAATGCAATCACGCAATCACGCAATCATTTTCATATAAGAACATATAACCGCATATAACGTCATATAGCTGCTGCCTATAAAAGCCGCGTTCCGAGACGCTAGTCAGTCAGTTGCAGTTCGTCTTTCGACCAAACCAGTTTGTCTTTACTTAGTC
This sequence comes from Trissonchulus latispiculum, assembly GCA_030248195.1. NCBI lineage: Eukaryota > Metazoa > Nematoda > Enoplea > Enoplida > Ironidae > Trissonchulus > Trissonchulus latispiculum. Next base: position 69,842 of record JASAND010027475.1, on the reverse strand, counting down.
AGGCAGCCAGTTGCTGCAGAGGATTACGGTAGCTGAAGCTACATAGGCTGCTTTACGGCAGCGAGACAGAGATGAAGTAGAAGACACTTGCGCTGCAGCTGAAGACGAAGTTAAGGCGCACACTCTTAACACATACGCACTGACGACGCAGACTCTCTCACACACAAGCACACCACGAACACACACACGCACTTATTAAAAGTCCTTTCATATTTTGTAATTGCGACGAAATTTTGTATCGATTAATTCTTGTTACGTTACGCAGTTATATATTTGCAAAAAAAATTAGACACTAGTTATACATATTTAATCGAGCATATAATTATTGCTGGACAGGCATATAATCTATTAGTAACCGTCCACTGGTGTACATACGTGTCTTATGTATATTTTAATTTTTTATAGAAAGGCTTCACTTCACAGAATTGTTCTACAGTCAAGAAAGACACTCCGCAGACGACCAGTCATACAAGGTAAACAAACAAGTTAAGAAAATGATGACAAGTAATGCTGCACCGATTCGACAGCAGTGTTTAGCCTCTCAGTTCGAATGCAACACATGTCAGAATAAGTTGAGGGTTTCGTACACAGCTACGGCCAGACAAGAAACTGACCCAATGGCGAAGGAGTTGGTAAAATTGACGGCGGCTCTGTGCCAGAATTGTGCTACGAGAGACTACACTTCCACTCTCACACTTTTGCAGACGTCGCTAACGTGCCCTACAAACACTAACGCGCACACGTTCGCTTGCTCATGCAATTTCAGGGTGCAGGTTCATGCATTTACTGACCCGCTTTGCGAAAGTGTCACTGTAAAGTGTGTGCACGAGAATTGTCCTTATCTGATATTTTAGCTAACCGCATACATACGCTCACACTCGCTTCACTTGTAAATACGGTAGGAGTAGACAGACGATAGTATTGTACTTAATTGTATTTCATATTATTTATGCCTAAAGTAGTGACCAGGGGTTAAAAAGGGAGCACCAAGAGTATATAATAGGAAGAGTGGGAAGCTTGGCCCTTCCTAATGGAAATGGCCTGCGGCACATTAAGGCCGAAATCTCGGGGGGGGGGGTACCGCTTACCATTGTTCATCATGTGTTTATATGCGTTTGAACTAAAACGCATCTGATTGGCTAATTCCCTACCTTATGTCAAATTTATGTGTATAAGTGGACCCCCCCCCCCGAGATCTCAGGGGGGGGGGGGGGGTACCGCTTAGCGTTGTTAAGCGTGTGTTTATATGCGATTGAACTGAAATGTATTTGATTGGCTACTTAGCTACTGTTAAATATCGCGCTATTGGAAGTGTATTTCACCTAAACAAATGATGAAGCTTTCTTACTGCTGTGTGTGAACCATCAGTTTCGCAGTGATGAGTCATCATAAGTGTCTAGACAGTCGTCTGGCTTATGTAATCAGTTGAAGTGTATCTCTCGTAGTGAACGGTCGACCTGCGGGTCTTTTGTGTCTTTGTCTATATATATTCCATATTAGCTGTGTGCCTTTATTGGTTTGTCCTGATCATTAAATTAGTAAGTTACAACAGTAAATCATCATGCCTTTTATTCTTTTATTAGGGAAGGTTTAGTATTTAGGTAGGGTTCTATTTTTGACGTTGGTTGCACCCTAGGTTTCTACCTGCAATCGATTAGCCATTTAATTACCGGTAAATACCGGACAGTTTGCCGGTAGTTAATATTTGGCGACCGTGACACGTGACATTGTCCGGTTTGTTATGTGAAAATTTCACAAATTTTCTGAATTTTCTTTTATAATTTTCTAACTCAATTTTGAGTTTTATTGAATAATTTTTATACCAAAAGATTCGTCTTAATTAGGAGATTCTTTTGAGATACTTTTTGTTTAGTTTTGAAGACTTTCAAATTCTCCTATTGTGTGGGGTGCAACTTTAAAATCAGTATGAATTTTGGAGCTGACGAAGCATGGTCGGGGGAATCCCCCCCCCAACTCCCCCACCCCCCCCCCTAGGTTATTTGGGATCGGGGAATTGAATCTGAAGTGACTGGAGTTATTGGGGCAGCCCAATAACCAATTTTCCAGCAAATTTTAGGTAGTTTTGGGAATTTTCCCCCTCCCCCCCAACCCCCCAAGACGGGAATTAAATTTTTTAAATTTTTTCAAAATATTTTTTTGTGTTTTTCCTTCACACTTTGGGGTTGAATATTCCTGAACAAGGGAATAATCAACTCTAAAGACTTCACAGAAGCTGTACTGAGTCTATTTTTGTCAAATTTTTGAATTTTTGGTCATTTTTGACCCCCCCCCCCCCAATTGACCCCCCAAGGTCAATTTTTGCTCAAATTTGGTCAAATCTGGCCTTAAATTACTCGTTGGGTCTTCCCCCAAGCGTGTAAAATAATTGTAGGCAATTTTAAAGGCAGAATTTTCAAAAATTTTGCAATTTTAGGCCGATTTTTGCAATTTTTGACTTCCCCCAGAGACCCCCAAATTCAATTTTTGAGCATTTTTGGTGTGATTTGAGCTTATCTAGGGGTTATTCTAGACGCAAAAAGCGATTCTAGACATATTTCTGAGTATTTTAGGTGATTTTAGGCGAATTTTTCAAATTTTTGAAAAATCACCTCCCCCCCGATTTTTTTAGTTTTGTGATTTTCTGGCCTTGTATACGTCCTAGTGCCCTTATAGTCGATTTGTAGAGACCATATGCAGTAATTTTTGCGATTCGTATATCATTTTGACGAAATGTCGGACTTTTCTACCCCCTCCCCCTCTGTTTTCACTTTTTTTGACCAATTTTCAGAGTTTTTTGATATTTTTTGGGTCGATAAGTAATGCTTTTTAGCTTGCATACGTATTACGTATTCGTGGCGACTTTTCAAGCCAAACATCCAATTTCTGAGGCGCTTTTGTAAGCTAACATGCGTATATATCGGAATGCTTTGCGGGTTTTTTTGGCAGAGCCCCCTCCCAAAGTTGCGATTTTCGGGAATATTTTTAAAAACAGCATTTGTTTTTCTGTTTAATGACCTATTCCAGTTGCAAAATGCCTGACACTCGATATTTTTGGAATAGTAATTTTTCTAAAAATCAGTTTCGTATGTGTTTTTTATGCCACAAAGTTGGACATTTAGTGGCAAATTGCCCAGTACGTATGAATAATTTTGGATGCAAAATTCCTTTGAGGGCTCAAACGTGCGATATTTTAAGAAGCCCACAGCATGGTCGTTTTCCGTTTTCACCGAGAGCTACGAGTTTTTCTTCGAATTTTTCAGTTTTTCCGACATACGTGCATAACTCAAGAAGTGGTTTTTCTCCCCCAAGTTTGCTAAGTCTACGCATACCCCCACCTTCCCGATGTTTTTCGTGTGGTTTTTTCAGTTTTCCTAACAAGAATCCAAGCTATTTGAGACGCCAATCGAACACAATCCCAACAAGGGATAATTTGACTTGGTCTCCATACCCTAGATTTTCAACTTTTCCTGGTCGAAAATCAAGTTTTGCATACTGGCGCGAATCCAATGTTATACGTAGTTGTGCCCGTGCAAACTACACCAGAAACAACGTTTCTTTTTGTCCTAATCCTCAAATTTATTTTTCTAGGCCGAAAAATCCGTTCAAAAATGGCCATTTTCAACCCTTTGAGGTATATCCAGATTTTTCAGGCGAAACATTTTTAACGCCTAGCCAGAGTAAAACGAATACTACAGTGACGAGTAGCCCTATGAACTGCTACTACGACCGATATTCACTCCCTCGATTTATGTCGCCAAGATTTTCTATTGGCCGAAACTTTTTTCCATGTGGAAATAGTGTTAGTGTGCCCAAATTCGAAAAATTTTTGGGTCGATTTGCAAATTTTTGCTCTCAGAGCCAAACGAACGGTAGTTTTAGGTCCAATGCGATGCGCTCAAACAGAATTTCATCTTTTTGTCCCTCGAATTTCGGGTTTTTCCATCGAAATTTAGGAAAATCTGCGTTTTTGACCCCCCAAAACAGGTCATACTACCCTAAACAAAAAGTGACTTGTTTTACCGGATTTTCTGCGGCTAATTTTGCTAAGCCCTACTGCAGTTCTAAACAGGCATATAACCTGGCTAGAAAATGCCATGACCGTGATTTTTCTTTTTCAAAGTCTAGTACTTCGACTTCGTCAATTTCGGCTCACAGTACAGAGGAGCCCAGTCAGCTGAATGAGAGCTATGAAGTGGTTTCTTCAGGATGTGTTGATCTCAATGATACTATACCTACTGCTGCGAATAATTTGCACCACTATGAGCCTACTGCCGATTATTTTGCAAAGAATGATGGACCTTCAGCTAATGGCAGATGTTTGAATCCATTCTTATGTCATGATGAATTAACAGTTGGAAATGACTGTTCAAATGAAACCTCCAAAGGAGAAGATTTGAAGACTAAATGGATACGTGTTCCTGATCCGGATTTTCCTGGTAGATTTTTGACGGTAGAAGTCTACGTATTGCCATCGAATGAAGATTTTGCCGAAAAGCCAAAGGATAATTCGAATGGTATGGAATCTAACAAAGCTCAAATGAATAGTGGCTTCGTCATCACTGCTTCAGCTTTTATGGGAACTATTGTGTCTACAGCCCGTAATATTGGAATTAATTTGGATTTATTATTTGGTGAAGAAATGGGCAAAATATAGTGCTGAAGATATGAAGACAGCACTTATGAAATACTGAATGAGCTTATGTATACGTATACGTACATGGACGATAGCTTTGATATAGATAAGTCTGATTTGCTTTTTTCAGCCACAAGCTTTGTCATAACTATTTTTGGCAATTGGATTGTAATTTTAGATATACGTATATGCTAGAAATACGTATGAAAAGAATAAATTGGCCACTGGGAATTTTTACATATCATACAAACGTACAGCCTGTATGTTTAACTTCTGGCTGGTGCGCGACTACCTTCACTATGTGCTGACTGTAGGTCACTACAATTAGTGTCTGTCGTGTATGGTAGTCAAGGTTACGTTATACTTTTTGTTTTTCCAGTTTTTCTTTCTGCAAGTTACTACTTTTTGCTACGTTACTGCTACTTTTCGTATTCTCAGTACTTTTTTTGCTCTTATGTTACTCGGAATTTTGAAAGCTAACGTGTTACTATTTTTACTAAAGCTACGTTTTGTTGTTCACTTCTTGGAATTTACTACGGAATTCTCGTACTTTTTGGATAGGCAAGCAATTATTTTGAAGCTATTTAGTTGTTTTGTTGTTGTTGTTGAAGCATTATGCTTAAAGAGGCTTCTATATATACGTTCATTACTTAAAACGCCTCATATACTACGTTTAATTTGAAGAATCTTTGCTTAGACGTTTAGCTTGCTCATATAATTATTTTGCAGTATTTAATCAGTATTATTCTTTTTGTTCGTTCAATGGTATTTTTCTTGCATTTATCTTCAGGCATTCTATGCATAATCTACTTCATTTTTGAATTTTTGTTTGTTGTTTTGTGAATCTCAGTATTATGTGTGACAGCTTAGCCCATATCCTGAAAGCTGTAAAGTGCAAAACATTAAAGGCATCGAAAAGAGGCAAAAGAGGTCTATTATTGATAAACGAAAGACCGTAAAATATGTGATGCCAGCACTTAGTAGTTTAGGGTTTAGATAGGACAGCTTTATTGATTATGATTGTATTGTTACTAAGGGCAAGCTCAGCGGAAGTTAATTTGGTGTTATTTGGAATTTACTTAGTTTGGAATTTTGGAATCTGTAGTTAATTTTTGTTTTTTTTATTTGTGGTTTTGTGTACAGATATTTAGTTATGTATTTTGCAGTTAGTTTAGTCATTTTGTAGAAAGATGATGTTTGTAAATCCTTTGAAAACTCTTTCCTATCTTTCTCTTTTCTATCTTTTCACTTTTGCTATTAGTTTAATCTCTAACGAGGCTCAATTTTGGAAATTTTTAGGGTATCTATGTATGTCTAACCCACTTTCTTTTTTAGCTGTTAAGCTGAAGCGGACTCTTTTGGTGCTTTCAACGGTGCTTTATTGCTCAACATCCTACCGATGAGTCCCCTGCCATAAAATTAGTGCCTCAACCCACTATCTGCCATTTACAAAGAAAGACTTTTGAACTTAGAATTTTTGAATTTAGTCTATTTGTTAGTCTTTATATATGTACTTTAATTTTTGTCTTTAATCTGTGTCTTTAATTTTTGCCTTATATTAATCATTTCTCTTTTTGTGTCATTCCATTGTTTGTTTGTTTTTGTTATTCCTAGCTAAACAAATCATACGGCTAATTAATGTTATACCTAGGCATATGATAATTTTCTTTGTTGTGAATCTTCGTTGTGATTTTCTGTATTTGTCTTAGTCTTTAATTAGTTGGTTTCAGTCAGGTTATTTGTTTTGTTTGTTGGAATTCGTAGGCACTCATTCTTTTTCGCCGGGGGATAGGATGTCATAGCTTAGATAGTTGTTTGTGTCTTATCTTTTGTGTTGTTGGTTTGAGTTAGGAACTTTTGAAAATTCTTATTTTCGCGTAAAGAAAATTGATTTATTTTCGTTTTTGAGTTAGGTTTGGTTTAGTTTAGGATGTATTTTGTGAAATTTATTCTTTGTTTTCTTCTATTGTTCTTTTTAAATTACCATTTACTTCTTTGCTTTCTGATGTTTAAGTTAGGCCCAAGAGTTGAGTTAGGACGGAAAGCACTGTACATGGTAGTTTCTGTTCCTTCTCTATATTTCTCTATACTTCTCTGTATTTCTTAGTCTGTACTTTTGTTGTTTTAGTCTAATTCTGTATTCTTTATGTTCTATATTACTCTTTTGAACTGTTAGCTCTAAGCTATATGTTACTATATAAATATGCAGTTTAATGCCATGTGTAAAATCCATTTAACAGTTATGTTGTGTGTGTTATCTGCTATATTAATCTTTGTACTGTTGTAAAGGATATTTTTGTGGTATTTAGTGGAATTTTGAATTGTTGTAAAGGTAAATGTAGTACGTTATTCTTTTGAACTGCTGTATAGTTATAGATGTAGTATTTAGCTCTGTATAGATATTGAAGTTATTGTACTGTTAAGCGCTTAGTAAACGTATTTGTAAGTGTGCTTGGTTTTGTGTGTAATTGTGGGATTTTTGTGTGATTGTTGTGGTTTTTTATTCATAGTGGCTAAAGGGTACTACTATTTTCATTTGTGGGTTCGTTTTCGATTATTTCTCTTTTCTAATTCTCTAAATTGAAATACTACTTCGCTTTAAAATGCTATCAACTTTGTTTTAATATTGAAGTATAATCTCCCCTATTTTTGGTTCTTAGCTTATACTACTGAATTATCTTTTTGCTACCACTTTTCTATTATCTTTCTGAAAACTCTTATTCTTTGGTAAACTACTTGGTTTACTACTTGAAGTTCTTTTTGTTATCATGGGTAGTAAATGCGCCAGGACTTCTTATGGTTGCTTACTGGTCGCCCATGTCATATGCTTGAAAGTACTTTTCTCTTAAATTTTACCATCTTAAAACTCTCAGCAATTATGGTAGCATCTCTCTTCTACTTGGAAATTTTATCAGGCGCTAAAATCTTTCGCCAGGGGATAATGTTAAATATCGCGCTATTGGAAGTGTATTTCACCTAAACAAATGATGAAGCTTTCTTACTGCTGTGTGTGAACCATCAGTTTCGCAGTGATGAGTCATCATAAGTGTCTAGACAGTCGTCTGGCTTATGTAATCAGTTGAAGTGTATCTCTCGTAGTGAACGGTCGACCTGCGGGTCTTTTGTGTCTTTGTCTATATATATTCCATATTAGCTGTGTGCCTTTATTGGTTTGTCCTGATCATTAAATTAGTAAGTTACAACAGTAAATCATCATGCCTTTTATTCTTTTATTAGGGAAGGTTTAGTATTTAGGTAGGGTTCTATTTTTGACGTTGGTTGCACCCTAGGTTTCTACCTGCAATCGATTAGCCATTTAATTACCGGTAAATACCGGACAGTTTGCCGGTAGTTAATATTGTAATATGTAATATGTAATATGTAATTGTAATATCAATATGTAATCCTCATCAGTGCATTTCAGTTCGACTGCGTATAAACACACGCTTAACAACGCTAAGCGGTACCCCCCCCCCTGAGATCTCGGGGGGGGGGGGTCCACTTATACACATAAATTTGACGTAAGGTAGGGAATTAGCCAATCAGATGCGTTTTAGTTCAAACGCATATAAACACATGATGAACAATGGTAAGCGGTACCCCCCCCCGAGATTTCGGCCTTAATGTGCCGAGCATCTCGCAGGCCATTTCCATTAGGAAGGGCCAAGCTTCCCACTCTTCCTATTATATACTCTTGGGAGTACTAACCATAATGTAAATTTACAAGCAACTCACCTCGAGTCCAGTGTATGAGCAAAGGCGAGCAGAGGCAAGAGCAAATTACATAGGGAAATTAGGAGACGACGCTAAAATAAACACAAAAAGTTGAAACTAATGATGCACGTAGTAAAAGAGAAAAACAACTTATCTATTTCCTTTTGTTTTATTTTTGTAGCAATGGTTGAATCCACAGTCCGTAAACTGAGAGACGACTGGAAGGAATATGTATAAATAACAAGGCAGTGGAAGAAATCGAAGGATAGGACACGAAAGCTTAGGCTTTCACGAGCTGACGTGGCTAAAAGACTCAAGGGCTACAACACAGTCTACACACAGGCAGTAGCTAAGTGGGTACCACGCAGAGTTACTCAAATTGGGTTGCCGCACAAGACGCAGCAGAAACAGCCGAACGTCGAAGAGCCCGAAAACATTGAGGCAGCCCGTCAAGTAGACGAAAAATCTGACCACAGCAAAGAGGACGACCACCCGGAGATTGTGCTTGAGGTGTCTGACGCTGAAGAATCTAAAAATGATGACATATCGGGCCGTATTGGCATATTGGAGATGACATATTGGTAAGGGAGAGGGAAGTGTTCCCGCCAGATACCATTGCCAATGACAGACGACCTCTACTCCCCACTCCTAAAGCACAGGCCCTACCATTGATGTCGGTTGATCTTCCACCACCACAGGAAGATGGCTTCCTACACAACCCACCTCGGTTGCCACAATATCTGAGGACGATGATCCGCCAAGACGCCACTGAGTTCGAAATCGCACTGAGAAAGGAACTACGCACGAACTCAATGGTCCCTATGGCTTGGGTGAACGACTTCCTGAAACACCACGAGACAAAATATTGCACCATCTGTTTGGAACAGAAGGACGGAAAGGCCGTTTGGGAAAATATGAAAGACTATCTAAAGAAGCTGGTTCTGACTATCTACAGAGACGAATCACGAAGAGCGGCAGGGTTCCCCATGGATACCAAACCCGGTGTCTCCTATCGATGAGGCGGACATTCAACAAAACTAAATATATGTAGACTGAACCGTTAAATTTCTGTGGACTGTGGACTCTCTAAATTGTGTTGTTACCTGCTATATATCGATATATATCACACTGATGTATTAGTAACAAGTTTTTGACTGTATATATCACAGTGGAGGGGAGAAATGTTTAAAATTTAAGAACACTGTGCCGTGACTTGAAAACACATGCGAAACTAATTAACCAATTTATTTAGACGGCCAAAAAAACAGAAATTGGAAACAAGCATTTTTTGTTTAGACCGCAAAAAAATGAGTAGCACACTGTCGAATCAAGCGCAACAGATCTTCATCATCACCCGCTGCAGCGCTATTGCACCCCTGTACAAGCACTTCGCAAGAGCCAGGTTCGCTACTCGAGAGGATTTAGAGAAGTTTGTCGAATTTCAGGACGACATGGAATACAATCTAGAGGGGGACGCTGTTTACGGACACAAACCTTGCCTACTCGAGGACGACTTCCATCCCATCGGTTTATTGGGCAAGAAATTTTGTGTTACCAAGGAAACCCTGAAGATGTTAGCTAAGGCCACCACCCCCCAGGAGTGGGTTGAAATTTTTAATAGCATCACCCATGAGTACAGAATTGAGGTGGGCCCGTTTGATCTGTACACTCTAACTGGGGAAGTGTTCAAGAACTTCCATCCTCGCTGAGCATCCGCGCAACCTGGCTCTAACGGTGCTGTTTTGGACCAACTGGGATGGATTCGATGAGGAGGAGCAAACCAAGGAAATGGCCCTCTTGGTTGCTGCAACGGCGGGGGTGGAACCATGGTACGATCATCTGCCGGCTGGCCTGAAGCTGTTGAATGCTGTTCTGGAAGATCAGGAAATCATTGAAGGGAGGAAGCGCCTGTTCCTCAGCCGCAAGCGCCGTTTCAGTGTCTAAGAACTTTCTGTGAGCCGAATACAATTTGATGAACTATGAAAGAATGATGAACTTTGTCTAACTTTGTTAATTATATATGATAAATTTGTGAATTTTCAAATAATGCTGTAAAACTGTGAACTTTGTGAAATTTAATTAATTTCATCTGAATTTTAATCAGTCATGCCGATTTTGGACCTGATGATGTCATGACGGTCCTAGTTAATTGTATTGACCATTTCTTTTGCCATAATATGTACACGTGTGTGATTATCTTTACGTATATTCATGTATTGCATATTTAATTGATGTATTTAATCAACGTATTTAATCATCTGTATTTTATAATTGCAATGTATTTAACCATCTGTATTCTTTGATTCAGTTATGTCATCATATCTAATTATCGGTTTTGTATTATCAGTTATGATTATCATTATATATATTAATACATACGACTCACCAGAGAAAGTTAATAATTAGAGCAACTTACACGAGTCTGAATAATAAGGTGATAAGGCACAGAACAGATGAATTTAATACTTAATTCCAATGAAAGCAGTCAAATAGAGATCAGCCGAAGCCCTACCCTATCAAACGGACTCACGATCAAGACCCCAGTCCAGGTTGGCCGCAAGGAATTCTCAGTTTTGGACACATCACCTTCTGGAATCCGGTGCCTAAGTTTATCTCCCTGATAAACGTGCCGACCTTCCGTGCTTTGAAGTGGTTGTTACCCAGAGCTAGCGTCTTGTTAGACCGAAACGGAACGGAAACCCATTGGAAAGAAATTGGAGCCAAATCTTAGTCACTACATTACACGATACTTCTGCCTAATACATGAAATAAGTCTGAAAAGGCGAAAGTTAAGTCAAAGCATCCCAGATACAAAAACTTTGTGCTAAAATCTCCAAGTGGCCAAACTCGCTTCAGCAAAGTTAAAAGGTATAACACAAACGGTCAGTTGTAGACTTTGTAGACCGCCCAGGTTGACCGCAATACATCAAAGATTAAACCAGACAGGGCTATTCGCATGTTTAACTTCTTACGTGTTCTTCTATTCGTAGATTACAAATGGGGTCATTTGTCTTAAGCAGGGGACGATTGTGACTGTCTAAATTTTATTAAAAGCAAAATTATATTCGAAACCAAACGTGAAGTTCACTTCCCAAGAACGGCTCAGAGTAGCTTAAAATAAGGCTGAATTACACAGAACAATCACGAAGAAAAGGACAACAGCTTACGCAATTAATTATTATATAATTACTGAGTAATTACTTAATACATAGCTATCTTTCCTTTGGCCGTTGACCATGACCATGTATCCTTAGCTATAAACCAGTGCAGAGCTCTAGCAAACCTGAGGTATACGTCAAGCCTATTTCACTTAGGTAAGAAGACTAAGTTGTAAACACTGACTCTTTAGCTACCGTAAGACTAGTTTAAAGTTTGGTGCAAAATCCTAATGCTGACTAACAATTATCCTCCCGACCCTTACGTAAGCTGTGATCATAGATTAAGGAGGGGGGTCGCTTTTTGGCCGATTTTTTGCCCATCTCCGATTTTGCTCATTTCCACATATTTTGTAGTCCCAATGGGTCCTCAAAACGAGACAAGAGCGTTTTGCTTAATATTGCTTCCATCGTGCTGTAGAGCCCTTCAAAGATGACGTCGACATGTGTTAAACATAGGAAAATGAAAAAGTTAGGTTAAAAAGTTTGTGGCAGAAAAATTTTTCGCTGTATGCAAGACACATTGCTACAACCTTGTTTTACATGTTAAGGACATATCAGAGAGTGCAAATAACCCTTATGGAGCAATTCTGTTGAGTGTCGGATTTTTGGCGATTTTTCAAAATCAAAATTTTGTAAAATTCGTACTTTTTGTACCACGGAAAACAGGACCAGCGAAACATTTTCGGCACTCCTGGACGATTGGCAAAAGCTACAGAAATCGCTTATAAATAGTTGCACTCTTCACATAAACAGAATTCTTATGGCAGTAGTTGCAAATTTCTACCATTTGTAGTGCTCTCAAAAAACTTGCCACAAGATGGCTAATTTTGCCAAAAATCACCATTTTGAACAATTTTCACGTTTTTTAAATAATTTCTCACTCGTTACTCATTCGAAAGTCACCAAAATTGGCACATGAAACTCTCAATGCCTGCCTGACATTATGGTAAAAGCAAATGCTTCAAGGTAGAACTTTTCTGTCGTGTCGGCTCCTTTGATCTCTTATAGGTCACAAAAGTCAATTTTCGAAATTTCCAAAATATAGACAAATTGGGTATCATTCGATAGCTACTGATGAGCTGAACAACTTCTCTAATAGAACTATGTGTCTGAAATGTAGTATCTGAAAGTTAGAGCAAGTTAAAGTTTGAGGGCACAGTTAGCTGAAAAAGCCTCAGTTCACAATTGAAGAATGTACTGTGAACGAATGGATGGATATTCCGGAGTCGTATTAGCATTAAAATATTAGCCTACCGACAGAATTAATTCGCCATATTAGTTGACCCAAATTTCGCTACCGTTCTGTCGCAACATGACCTTGGAGGGCAAATCACAGTGAGTTTCAAGTTTTCCAACTTTATAGCTGAATATCTCTGTCACTGTTTGGTTTCGAACTCTAATGTTTTGTCTTGTTTTTGAGAACACATATATCTATATTGTGTGTAAAAATGAGCGAAATCAGTGACTATCGATTTTGACCCAAAGCGACCCCCCCCCTTAAGTAACCAATTGGAATGGATTCTAGAAAATTCTAACCAATTGCAAATCTGATTGCAAATGTTATTACGAAACTGCTCTTTGTATGAATCATGAGTTTGATATAAATATTGCTGCAATTTGGAATTTTGGTCAGTTGTTTGTGTGCTCTTGGACTGTTTGGTTGGCCTTGCCTTATGTAAAAAGGAAGTTATTGTCTGTGCCTGTACTTCATTACTAATAAAAGAGACTTGACTTATTACTATGCAGGTTCACAATCGGTAGTGTATGCCTACCGCTCCCCCTCGTACCTAACTAATAAAACTAATTAAAACTAGCGAAATTCACACGATACTTTAATCTTAAATTTACACGAAATTATCAAATGACATTTTTCATCAAAATATGCGAAATCACCTAAACAAATATTCAACACAACCAACAAAACCGTACCCAAAATAAGACTGATGTCTCAGCTGCCAATACAATGATATAGGGCCCACACCCGACCAACTTATCGATAACTCCTAACCCAACTGATCACCATAACTTTTGAATACAAGTCTCCATCTTTATAAGCTATCAAAGTAGCTAAGTTTCGAGAATAGTTTCATCGTTCATGAAATAATTTACAAAATTAACCTCGTTTTCAACGAATATTTCACACTTACTTGCTATTAAACCGGTAAGAGTTGTCTTAGATTCATAAATCTAGGCATTAGGGCAACGAAAGCTCGACTCTGACCGTGACTGCTATACCATTACGACATTTCAACAACTATACTTGGTATAGCCGGTCACACTTGCAATTCTGTTTCTACTTGAATTGTAATCATAGACCCAAGTTAGAGTGTAGATTACATGCATATTTCCAGGAATTTTTTGCAAAATATTTTAAAATTTTTGTTTTTGTCCAAGTCTGGTAATTCTTTGTTTGGCTCACATGTAAACGAAACAATGCCCGGATCTGTCTGAGCTGGAAGTGCCAGGTCATGCGTGCCCTCAGCTCAGATATCCACGGATACATACCCGCGGGTCGGCTACGGTGGTCATGGTCAAAACGTGTGACCCACGGGTCAAAGGTAAAGGTGGCGCAAAATCGAGTCAGTCGAGGTTCAAAAAATCAGATTTTAAAATTTCAAAACAATTCTGGCATTATCTGTTGTTTCTCCATAAAACCTTGCCAAACGTATCGCAGCCTCTGCAAAGTTATGCCAATATTTTGAAAAATGGCTCTAATGGAATTTAGAGACATACATCAGACAATTACGATCATCTGCTATTTCTGCTCCAAAAATTTCGTAATTCTGGTCTGTCTTAATTTTTGTTTTTCTTCATTTTCAAAATTGTTTTTTATTTTTCGTTATTTAATTTCCAAAATTATGTAATTAGTTTTGATGTTCAGTAAACAAGTGGGATGGGATGGAAAGAAAATTTTTCAAGCAGGATGGGTCATGGGATGGGACAACCTCTCGAAAAAATCCCATTCATCAGCTCTGCTGTCGGAGCTTGCGAACTTTAGCTCAAATAAATCGGAGCTGCAACAAATGTACTAACTGTTTGGAAGTACCAGACATACGTATATACAATGCAGAATACAACATCTTTATCTACGCTACATTAATGACACAAAACATTCCGGAAAGATAAACAGTGAAAATGCTGATGATCCCACCCAACGACTGGTTGATTAAAGCTGCTAAGATGAATGGTGAACTAAGCCCCCTGGTTAATTCAACCGAAAAAGGTCAGAATTCGGAAGTAAGTTTATTAATAATATAAAACAATGTTAAAAACGTCATGACTGTGACACAACTGTTTGGACAATTCGTTTAGCCCCAGGTCCTCTTCGAGCCATCGTAGCATTGGCATGTCCACAATGGCAGAAAAATCCTGAGCTCGTTATCCCTTGAAGGCAAAAATGCTCATCACATCTAAACAAACGTACAAACAGCAAGTTTTCCAGATTATTTTTGTTTTTCCAGATTATTTTGGTTAACTGAATTCTAACACAGTTAGGTTAGGTATAATCACGTGCACAGTAGTTTTGATCCCAAATTCCTGTATGTGTCAGAAATCAACGTCAAACAACATTGCATTGTGCATAGCACATTCCGCAGTGTGAAATTCCTTGGGTGTGATGGACACTCGCATAATTGCAGAATAAATTTTAGAATCGAGTAATAACAGGCTAAGCTTAGGTTGGGAACGGGTATTTGGGGAGCGACCGGTTGGGAAGGGGTGTTTGGGGCACGAGTAGCCATACGGCCAATCAGATGACAAGGATCCCTTCAAAACAGGGAGGATGCTTCTGCAATCGGAATACCTGTTGACTGGCAATACTCCTAACCAAGAGGTCTATCTCACCAACATGTTAAAAACGAATTCACTATACTCTCTGTTGTTATCCTAATTGTGAGAATATTAGCATATTCTGGCAGAACCGTTACGCAATGACAAAAAGACAAGCTTAGTTACTATTACCTACAACAATGGCGAGTCGTGTTTGGCCAGCATTTTCCAAACCCACCGCAATATTCGCAGTGATTGTGATCTAGTCCCAGTGTTATTATCTGAAATATTATTATGAAGAACACAAATTAATTTTTAAACAATGTTCTAGGCTTCTCAACGCTTCTAAAGGTTATCAACGTCAACGGTTCGTGAAAGTTCAGTAAAGTTTATTCAAATGCTAATTGAATTCAGAGGATAATACATACAAACTGTTTGCTTGGTACTTACAGGATGCCCCTCACAGAGGCGAGATATATACAGGAACTTTGTTGGACACTGTTGATTAGTACATTGGAATGAGCCGTTGATATCAATTTCCCCATGAGTCCCTGAGGAGGCCTGGAAAAGTATATCCTTTATCTGTAGATTCCTTTCAGTTCCACAGGACGGGCAGATCTGCAAAAAATGTAAACTTAAACTAAACAAAACAATAAAAACTGTCTTACTCTGGATTACACCAAAGAAAATAAGGACTAACTGTGGGTTAGCTGAAGACTAAATCAAAGTTTTGAATTGGAATTCAGCACTTAATCCTGAGCTAATCAGCAGCTAACCTTATTCTGATTTGGTGCAAGCTGGCGTTAGCCAATCGACAATTTTGAAAATTTTTGCTAGTCATTATGCATATGTACAGTTCCTTCCCACCTACCGCGTGATCCATTACAGTGTAGTTGAGAAGGTCATCAATTTCGTAAGGGAGGAAACCTCGTTTCATAGCTGCCAGCATGCAGTAGTTGGTCTAAAGTGAGAAAATAAGTGTATTGCAATCATAAAAACAGTTTAAAACCCATAAATCACAACGTTTGCACCCATCTTGCAGTCAACGAATAAAAGAGCCCAATTTTCCAATTTTACGATCTAGTCTCTTAACCAAAAAATTATACAATTATATACTCGATAGTTGAACAGTCCGGAACTAGTGAGTTCGAATTTTAAGTGACACTTAATAATTTAATTCTGTTTGCTTCAACATGCATACGTACCTCAAGTGGACTCACAATTCCATGTTTAGTTTTCAAGGTTCGCAATATTGTCAGGCAGGTGGAAGGCAGTCCTAGATACTCCCAGTGCATCGCCTCCGCTGGATTTCTTTTCATATAAGTCAACGCATGCGGATTCATATTTTGAATTCTAAAGGAACGTATGTGCAGAAATGAAATGTCATGGAAACAAAAAGAAGGAACAAAATAAAAATAGAGTATAGTGCATTCTAGACTTAAAATCAATTTTATCAATTTAATTCTTTTTGAATTTTTTCAGTCAATTATAGAAATACTGAATGTTTGAACTGTCTAAAGCTCCTAGGTGATAAATAAATACTAATTTCTATTATATAGTATACTGTTATACAGCGAACATAATAACTACTAACAGATTGTTTATCACAAAGCGAAGAGATAAAGAAACTTGAAAACATAAGTTTGACAGCATAACATAACATTAAGCTTACGCAGAATAAGCTTCCAGAGAGGTGCAATCGGGTCTCAGATCACTCAGGACTTGCGACATACAGAAGCTCCCGTAACGATACTACAATTCACAAAATACACGTTTAATTTTAAGACATATATAGCAGAACCAGAGTGGTAATATTTCAATGAATAAAAACAACAGAAGGGAAAATTTGGTATCAAAGCACATGGAGAGTAATTAGTTAATTAGGCAAAAACCAGTGTGCTAGGAGTGGAGGTGGAGGATCCCCATATGGATACGCAATCCGATTTCCGCCAAGGGCGACGACGACGACGAAGCCAGCAGCTAAACTGGAAATTATTTGAAAATTTAATTTTGTAAGATATTTTTAAGGCTACATTTGGAATCAAATGAGCTTTGACCAAAGACACTTTTTGAAAGGGGAACAATTTAGAACGAAGAATGCCATGAATATGGGACGGACCCAATTCAATAATTCCGGATCTTAGGAGTGGCAATAAACAGAATAGGTTACATCTGATATGCGGATTGATTATGAATTTCTAAGCAACAAAGTACCTATCAACTATCAAGCAGCAAGCACCTACCAAGAGTGCATAATTGCACTATATATAAGAAGAAGAGTAAGCCACTAGAGGGCTCCTCTTCTTGGCATTGCGTAACGGTGCTCCGACCACAATACGCGAATGTTCCCCCGTTTGGTGGGGGGGTCGCTCTCTACGACAAAGCATACCCCCCCTCCGTTTGGTGGGGGGGTAGCAGAAAAGAGGTCCCCGTTTGGTGGGGGGGTAGCCAACAGCCAATCAAATTGCAGAGACCCCCTCCCCGTTTGGTGGGGGGGGGTAGAGCAGAGGATTACGGTAGTTTTTGTTCTATTTGAAAATGGGCCCCCGTTTGGTGGGGGGGGGTAGCAAAGAGAGGTCCCCGTTTGGTGGGGGGGTATGCAAAAGGCGTCCCCGTTTGGTGGGGGGGTATGCAAAAGGGGTCCCCGTTTGGGGGGGGGTCGCCAACAGCCAATCAGATTCAGCCAATCTTAGCCTGACTTGGCGACCCCCCCCCGGACGGGGACCCCTTTCTGCCTACCCCCCCACCAAACGGGGACCCCTTTCGCATACCCCCCCCCCACCAAACGGGGAGGGGGTATGCTCGTCGACCCCCACACCAAACGGGGGAACATTCGCGTATTGTGGTCGGAGCACCGTTACGCAATGCGAAGAAGAGGAGCCCTCTAGTGGCTTACTCTTCTTCTAATATATAGTGCAATTATGCACTCTTGCACCTACCCTTAGCGCCTGTTGATTACTAGATATCTTCTTGTTCTTCCTAAAACAGGTCAAGTCTTCTTCATTAAGTCTTGCAAAGACTGCAGAAAGAGCGTCAATATCATTTTTCCTCTTGCTACCAGCGTGATAAAAACTATTTCTTGCATTCCTGTCAATTTAATCCAATTTTTTAGCTATATTATACAGAACATAATAGTACAAAGAATTTGCGAAAATTTTCCATTTTCCATTAAGACCAGTCGGCCCCCACAAAAAGTGGTTTGGTTTGGTTAGGATTTGGTCAGGATCACGCACGCGGGCTATAGCTCCATAAATCCGAGATCCAAATTTTTTGCACCATAACCAGGCGCGCAGCCAGGGGGGAATAAGGGAATTCCCCCCCCCCCCGGAATTGTGTTGCCCCCAGGAATGTGAATTCCTTAATAGAAAATCTAAAATGTTTTTATTACTCTAGTTACACAAGGACTATCAGCACGAAATTTCGACCCTATAAAGAAGGGGGATCAGCTGATATGTATAAAATTATTTCTTCCGAATTTCATTTGCGAAATTAAAATGCCAGCAAAAGTTCGATGTTTAATTTTTTGCTAACCTTGCTATACATTTTGCAAAAACACATGAGCAGAGTACATGTACGATGTACGTATGTATGTATGTCATTTTTATAGTTCCAACCATGAACCAAAAACACACCAGAGAAATTAAGGCAATCCAAAAAGCGGGGAAGCGCACCCCACCACACTGAAGAAAACCCAGAGACTTCCAACAGCTTAAAAATGAGTGAAAATTTAAACTAGTCGTTTAACTTACTCACCAAACACAGATGGCTAAACTCGAACAATGGTCATCTGACGGCACAGAGAACGCAGATTTTATTGTGGATTTCCGTTTAACCTCTTTTCTAGGTGGGGGATTTGGTGGAGCTAAGTTTCGTTTTCTTCCTTTCGCCTTAGAATGGCGGCTGGGCTCGTCCGATGTGTAGGAGTCACTGGGCATAAAGGTATCGTCCGAGTCAGTGATGACTGATTCTTCGCTTTCTGACTGGTCTTCAGAGAACTCACTTCTGAAACCAAACAAAGAAAGAAAGAAAGGCATCACAAAATACCATAAACATACAAGTGAAGAAGTAAAATTATGAGGTTGAAAATGAAGACAAAATGCTGAAATGTAGGAACGGAAACAGAAGTACAGAACAGACCTAACACATAAGGGGTGGATGCGGATAGAACCTCCCCAAGGCAGCACCCACTATTACTGCAAAGGGTCCGCCAATTATCACCCAAAGCATACGAATACGAGTAGAAGCGACGCTTTTAAAAAGACCGATATATACGCCCCAAAGCAAATTATATCAAAGTGAGATGGCGATGTTACAGTTATCAAACAAAACTTTAACATCGGGCTCAGGGCGTCTATCAATACGAGCCATTGCATGACTGGGCGACAAATAATGATACAGAAACAAGGCATACCCTTCGGCTTCAGAGACTGCCGAATGAGCTGATTCGATCTCGGCGGTCCTGGTAAGGGTATCAGTTAGTCTAGAATTGTGATCTGGGTTGGACTCTACTTCCGACTGCTTCTGCAAGCTACTTCCAGCATTAACAGTACTCGCAGACGGAGACATCAAGTCTGGTACTGCCAAGACTTCCTTGCAGGGATCAGCAATATTGCTAGACGGTAACAAGGAACACGATTGCAAATTCGCAACAGCAGTTTCGGCAGTACGTCTCCGAGCAGATCTTGTCAAAACAGCTGGCCCAGAAGTTGTCGGAGACAACATTCTGTCATCAATTTCCCTAGTTAAGGTAGAGCAGGGTTGACTAGCTGCTGCATCAGACCCTAAGACACTGCGAATGACAGACAATTTTGCCATCTTTGGACTACTGGGATTGCAACTTCGCGACGGCGACGAAACTGGCATTGAGAGGCGATTCTTGCGAGCCGAAGCTGGCCGCGGACGGCTAGCGGGAAGAGCAGAGGTGGAAGGCTGTGCATCAGAAGAGGCGGGGCCCAGATCAGGACAGCTCCCATGATAATCCCGGAAAATCTGCCAACCTTCAAATCGTCCCTGAATTTTGGATAATCTCTGCTGAACAAGATCGTCAAGGCTCAAATCGGACGACATAATACGTAAGGGGAACGGAGCGACAAATCATCAAATCAATAAACCTGTAACACACAAACACGTTTAATCCATCACTATTGTTCTCTGTTACAACGTAGAATGTAGTCTTGTATGGATACAGGCAATATAATTGTAACCTTAGTTGTGGTGATAGGGGTTAGCTAGATTTAAGAAATAGGTTTGACAGAAGAAACAAAACGTTCGAAAGTTTGCACCAACTTTTTAGCTTTAATCTTTGAATATAATGCATCTTATCTTTCTTTTACTCTCTGATCAAGTGTTTTCGCCTGACTTAGACTTGATTAGAACTTTTGCTTCTTCGCCATGCCATTCTAAAAGTTTCCTTCGATAGGGACAGGGGTTACACTTGGGTCTGGGTCCCGAAGGCAGTCAGGCCCCGTCCCCGTAACCGATCCTGATTAGTAATCGGGACCTAAATTAGCGAACTTTGTAAATTTCTTATCAAAATTCAAAAATAAGTCCCTTGTCCTTAGTTTTCTCACTGGTTTGAATTAAAACAGCAATAACAATGTAATCTGCATAATTTCTAGCATAAGCGCAATTTTCATAAAACTATATTTGGATCCCTAACTTTCAGGTCTCGGCCCCAGAGTTGGAAGCGGGTACCATTTTGGCGGCCCGCCCCGCCCCGCTACCCGCAAGCTGGTACCCGCCCCGCCCCGCCCCGCGGCCCGCAGTCAACTTATACCCGCAAGATACCCGCAAACGTTTTCGAATGCTATGCGGTTACTATGCTGTTAAATTTCTTAAAAATGCCAATAGTTAAAAGTAAACTTTTATTCAAAACTTTTAAACTATATGAGTTACTAATAGTGTTGAGGTACGTTGCCGAAATATGGAAAATCAATGCTGAAGTTTGCCAAAAAAGTACCAAAATTTTTCTAAAAGTCAAATTTAAAATACTGATACATTTAATCGGAGATGCACCAGGGCCCCGGAATGAAAACAACAATTGTAGTTTTGTCGATACATGAAATTATAGCAAAATCTGAATTTTTAAGAAAATTTTGCTATTTACATCCCCAATTTTCAGGCCCCGACTTCGGTGCATCTCGACCATCTGTTGGGCTCATGTAGTTGTGAAGTTTGACTCTATCACTTTAGTAAAACTACGAGATTGCTTGAATAAACTACGTTGACCCGACTTGGTTAGAACTATACGAGACGAAGATCACAGTAAGTACGCGGTGCCGGTGTGCGATACCAATAGAACAAAACCCTAAGTCTCGAGGATTTTAACTGCTGAAATTTTCGGATGCTTTCGGATTTCGGATTCATTCCAAAAACTGACCAGGGGCTACATTCCGAATAACGAAAACAAAGAAAAATTATGCATAACTTCTGCACTAAAAGTTCTGCTACAACTACGGATTGTGATGCGTAGTTCAGTCATTCGGATTTTTCTAGAATATATATATATTAATAGTTTGAAAATTATCTTGAGCGAACATTCCCTGCTTCGAACAATTGTTTTGAAAAGGTTGGAGAGTGATCTTATGTACCATCCACTAAACGGCACTTGAAGAACACATGCTTATAATAAAATTAAAGGCATTTAAAGCTTTGTAAAGACGGCAGAAATAGCAGTCTGTGTGCTGAGCTATTAAGGGGGGGGGTCCAAATTTTGATCATTTTTTCAACTTTCTCCGATCCCGCTGAGTTTTACATATTTTATGGTCCAAACGGTATATTTTAATGAGTTTTTCAAACTAAAGTTGTAAGTCGTACGGTTGTTGCGTAATTACACCTCAAAGTTGAGGTCTCATGTGTTGAAATGTCGAAACTGGGCTTGGCTAAACAGTCATGTCTGGTATCATTAGAAAGGCCTGGATGATGTCTGTGATTTGTTGGAATTAGAATTTTGATTTTGGCTTCTAAACTTTTTTAATTAATTTTTGAACATTTAAAATTTGAAGCCATTTTAAAAGCGGGTCAAATTTTAAATATTCAAAAATTGATTAAAAAATTTTGAATACCTGAATCAAAATTCTAATTCCAACAAATCGCAGTCCTTATCCTGGCCTTTCTAATGGTACCAGACAAGGCTGGTTAGCAATGCCCAGTTTCGAGATTTTTGACACTACTCCAAAAAAGTGAAACTTTTTAAGTTTCCTATGTTTAACACATGAGATCTCAACGTTGAGGTGAAATTACGCAACAACCGTACGACTTACAACTTTAATTTTAAAAACTTATTAAAATACACCGTCTGGACCATAAAATATGTAAAAATCAGTGAGATCGGAGAAAGTCGAAAAAATGACCAAAATTTGGACCCCCCCTTAAGTTCGTTTGTTGCTAATACTGAAATCAAGAAATGCAAGTAGAGAGCTCGACAAATACACAGTGCACGCTGTAGGCACATCACATAGATTTATGATTACTTTTCTGTATATAACAACCTAAGATTAGTCATCGAGGGAAGGGCACCCAGTCAAAATTAGCGATTGTTTGAAATCGTAACATGAAGTCTATTTTTTCCAAACATTTTTCAGAAAATTTTCAGAATTTTAGTAAATATATTAACACGAGGTTCCCGCAACTACCCGCGCGGGTAGCCTGCGGGTAGCAAAATTTCTATTACCCACGGGTACCCGTGGGTACCCGCGGCCCACTTCCAACTCTGCTCGGCCCTCGTACGACCAAGGTACATTTCTAGTGGGATCAGAATCAGGAATTAATTCAGATTCTTAGAGAATCTCTAATGTCTCTACCTCTCAAGACTGTCTACCTATAAAACAGCAGACGCAAGAAAGCGGTCAGGAACTGAAGAGTAATTAGTCTCGATTTACAGAAATGAATACAGAACTGACCCAGCCAATTTCTTTCCCTTACGTACATCATCTCGAAATCGTTTTGGCCCATGTCAAGATTAAAGTCACTTTTTGATGCGTTCTGATCGTTGTTTTTCTTGGAGCTTTTATTTTCATGGGGGTTCTTGGGGTTATTAATGTTTTGCAGATTTGATCTATAACTATGTGTAGTCTCATTTTTGATGGGGGTTCTTGGGGGTTTTTAACTTTTTGATGAGATTTGATCCGTAACTACATCTACTCAGTTTCAAAATATTGATGGGGTTCTTGGAGGTTCTGAAATGTTTTTCAGGAGATTCGATCCTTTATTATCTTGGGGCCTTTTCGCGCAGCGAGTTAAACGAGTTAAAAGGGTTAAAATTAGTTCAATCCTTTTCGCGCACAGGGTTAAAAGAGTTAAACAGTTCATTTTAACTCGACTGGAGGGTTAAAGGAGTTAAAATCTTTTAACACTACTCTTTTAACTCGCGCGCGAAATGGCCCTTCGTTTAAGTGTTTGGTGGACGTTCTGAGGGTTCGGGGATCTTGCAAAGTGTGTGCGTTGTCTGAACTTATTGCTATCTTAATCACCCATCTTACACCCCATTTATATGCTGCAAATTTGATAACTGAATAGATATTATATACGCACTGAGCATACCATGACACTTGACGTGCCTGATACGCTACGTAATCACGTAGCCATAGTCGCCAAGTGCTGGATACAAACGCATGAAAAAATTGAGAACTTCCTTTTTTTCTGATGGGGTTCTAACTTTTATCTTGACATGGGCCATGGTTTTTACAGCCACTTTGTCGTCCGAATTAATCAGTTGTAGGCAATCTGTTGCGATCGTATGCTTAGTCGACATATTTTGTGGCTTATAGTCCGCCGTTTTATTGGCATCAGAAAAGTTAGTAAGTATACTTTAACCAACCACGGACATCGGACATCGCGATTTCGAAAAAGTAGAAAAAAGCAGGAATGTTTTACCTTGAGTAGAAGTATACAGAAAAGTTGGAAAAGTAGGAACTTTTCGAGCGCTGCAACCACGGTATCAACAGCTAATTATCATTGAATACATTTTTTCTGGGGACCTGCATTCGTTTCGCCAACTGATTTCTAGACAGTAAAAAAGTAAATCGGTGCACTAAAATAATCAAGTGGAAGGGCGAGAACATAAACTGGTAGAGAACCACTACCAGATCCAATTAAAGAAAGAGCTTATTCCATGTATTCTCAGCGGACACTCTGCAGCCCAAGCAGAAAGCGTGTAAAAATATTTACTGACTCAATAATTAAACATTTACAAAATTTTACAAATATTTCAATTCAATCTATATCATCCATCTATACAAATCACAGCCAATTCAATGCAACATTACATAGAAACTGTTATAATTTAGTTAAGGAATGAAAGTTGAACACCAGCAAGCACACGAAAAACACAAACCCGGAACCTGGAGGGATTCGAACCCGCGATCTCCTGCTAAACGCGCACAAACTCTACCAAATGAGTCACAGGGACTTTAGTGGAAATAGCTTAAACCCAAGTTCGAATCCAATGTGTACAACAGAGCATAACAATTTCACATCATTGACAAGCAAAAGAAGATATATACAGTGAGAACAACTGAGATCATCACAAATGAGCAAACTACAGGAGTTACAATTTACAAGTAATTAAAAAGGACAATGATTAATCGAAATATGGTTAATCCTAAGCGCAAAAGTAAATGCATTAAGAAAAGACACACTCCAATTCCAAAAATGTTTCTGCTGAAATTGCTGAAACATTTTTTGCCATTTGTTCAGGAATAAATATTGCCATTCTATGATTAGCTGTTTCGTCAAATTTGCTAACTGCTTTACACGTTTCTCTCTATAAACGAAATGCTTACTTAAATATCATCTGATTATAAGCTTGACGGACCAATCTCATTCAGATTTTAAAACGTGTAAGTTGCACACTATTATAAACTGTCAAAAGTACACAACAATTCAGCTGCTATAATGCAATACAATAAATCAGTAAACAAAATAACACCATCACAAAATAATATGTAGCTGAGCAGATCAGTAAATGAGATCAACGAAACATGACATTCCGAACAGAAGAAAGATGATTCCACCAATAATAGTAACTAAAAACACAAGCGGCGAATAATACACTGCAGTTAAGAAAACAAAATAACAAAACAGTAACAAATCCGCTACGAGAAAATATTTCTACTACTGCCATTGCTATATTATAACTGTTTTGCATTTATTGTTTAAAAAAATTAGTACACCCTGAGCAAGGGACTAAGCCTAAATCGGTTCACCGTGAACTCTAGCGAACCCAGCCACTTTAATTGGTCGGCTAATGGGCACCACTTATGTGAAAAATTAACAGGAGCCCATGAACAGCATCTGCCTTGAGGAGCTGGCCCTCCTCCACGGTTGTAGTCATCATTAGACGTGACAATACCCGGCTCAAGGGTTGTATATCCGCGGATGAGGAACCGGAAACGTAGACCCTGACAAAAGTAGGAGATTTCTCCGGGGTAACCTTTACCATTTTGCAGCCTTGCCGACGTTATCAGGAGAGCCCACAAAAGGATACTTCTTCAGATGATGGAATATAAGCATAAGGACAATTATCCATGCTAAAGTTAAACTTACGCATCCTGACAGACAATTTTTCTGCCACAAATCGTCCTCCAAGTACAGCAAGACCATTACAAAGCAGGTGGCCTAAACTGCCACCTAGGATTACTAACAGTGAATTCTAAACATTAACATTACAAAATTACAAAAACAACGTCATAGGGATTAGCACTAAATTTTTAAGGTGCTGGTTTCCTTTTGTGTAGCCTTTTTTAGATTCGTTAGTGTAACTTTCTTAATTTTTGGTGTTGGAAAGTGATTTATACATTATTTTAAAGCTTAGAAGGTGTAAACTCTGCTCGTTATTCGTAACTTGCAAAATTACTTCCTTTTCTGACACACCGGTAAATACAGACGTCGATTTTTAAACATCAATTTCTCAAAACTGCAGAATCGGCCAAAATTTCTGTTTATTCCACAACATATATACACTAAAATATAAATGCTCCTCTGGAGCATGAAAAAAGTAATATGTGCGATGGTGAGGTTGCAAAATCAAGAGAGGACTAGTCTGAAAAATGCTTAATATGGGGCTAGGTTCAAAAATAGAAGAGGACTAGGTTGCGAGCGAATTAATATGGGCACAGCTTCGCCGAACAACCCATATTCGCGGTTTGTAAATGTAAATTATTATGCATATCCATCCACGATACATTTGGTTTATAGTTCATAAATAACCTACAGCTACGGTATGTGCTCGAGCTTTATTCGAACTTTTTTTAGCAAACGTTTTCTTCGATAAGTGCTTCATACTAACCAGCGCATTTTACGTATCCATTTATGCGGAAAATTTATATTCAAGAATAATTTGGGACTCTCCGACGATCTTCTATTTCCTCCTGACTTGGACCAATAGCTTTAGCATCATATCCTTAGATCTCTCCTAGTAGTAGAGCCAGCCGTAGTTCAACACAACAAAATGATGATAATTTACGTATATATTCCTAGCTAGTCTAACAGTGCATGCAAACAGCTATATTCAATGAGTTTTATTGACTGACATTGATAGTTCTACGCTAAGACGGAACGTGAAATCCCGCGAATATGGGTTGTCCGGCGAAGCTGTGCCCATATTAATTCGCTCGCAACCTAGTCCTCTTCTATTTTTGAACCTAGCCCCATATTACAGGGTATTTTTTAGGGATTTTTTCCGGGGGGGCTTGGGGGCCCCCCTGGGCCCGGGGGGGGGGAAGAAATTTTCTGGGGGGGGGAAGAATTTTTTGCAAAAATGAGCCAAAAAATATTTTTGGCGTATTTTGCATGGTGAAACGCAAAAAGTTCTCAAAAATGCCAGGATTTAAGCTAAAAATAGCTATTTTTACGAAAAATCTCCGGCGAAGCCGGAAAATTTTTGGAAATTGGCGTATGTTTGGCAAAAATTTGGACCTCCAAAAAATCCCGGGGGGGGAGGAAGCAAAAATCCCGGGAGGGGGCGATTTCCGGGGGGGGAAGGCATTTTCGGGGGGAACGTCAATTTCGGGGGGCCCCACCCGCCCCCCCCCTGTAAAAAATACACTGTATTAAGCATTTTTAAGACTAGTCCTCTCTTGATTTTGCAACCTCACCATCACACATATTACTTTTTTCATGCTCCAGAGGAGCATTTTTATTTCTTGTCCTTCTGTCATTTTAAAGGATCCCTTTCCAGCAATGCAGTGAACAGTGCCGTAGGTAGAGCAGAAAACTGATTATATAAATATACAGTACCACTGAATTCTCACCTCCGCCCCAAGCTTCGGCCGCTGCAAACTCTGTTTGTGGGTGGTATGAGGATAAAACTTTTTCGCCTCCACAAAGAGTTCGACAGTATGCCCGTCGTGTTCAGCGACACGGATTCACTATATGGATACCGCCATGGGGTCGAAAAACGTTGTTTTAGGCGGTTTGACCAGTGGTCAGTACGCCCAATAGACCGTAGTGACCACTGGTCACTTCCCTCGATTACGGCAATATGCCCTTTGAAACGAGCGTAGTGGATTTACTACATATGCCCCCAACCAAAACGCCGAAAAACGCTGTTTTAAGGGGTTTGACCACTGGCCAATAGACCCCATAGACCGTAGTGACCACTGGTCACTTCCCTCGATTACGGCAATATGCCCTTTGAAACGAGCATAGGTAAAAAAAAGGTAAAGGTGACCCCTGGAGAATATCTCCATCCCTGCTTCAGGGACAAGGGGTGCCGGTGCTCATCCCCGGATACACAGCCGTAGAGCCAGGAGTGTCACCTCAAATGATGACTGCATCCGTGGAAGGGGGGCCGGCCCTTCAAGGCTTTAAGCCCTACACGGACTCCTGTTACCTTCCCACAATAGAGGTACCCATTTACCGACCAATTAAGGATGGATAGCTGGGTTGGCTAGAGCTCACGGCGAACCGATATGTGCTTAGTCCCTTGCTCAAGGGGATTTGTGAAAGCTTTGTGGCAGCGGGGATTCGAACCTCGGACTATCGGATCCAAAGTCGAACGCCTTAACCACTCGGCCGGCACGGCATAGTCGATTTACAATATATGCCCCCAACCAAAACGCCGAAAAACGCTGTTTTAAGGGGTTGACCACTGGTCAATAGGCCCCATAGACCGTAGTGACCACTGGTCGCTCCCTCCCATTAATTCACGAATCCCGCCAAAAGAAGCGAGCGCATTAGATTTAATATATCCCACCCCAACCCACACAACAAAAACGCTTTTGGGGGGTGTACCACCGGTGATAAACACCCTACAGAGGCCGTAACGACCGCCCCCCCCCGCCACTCGCGACAATACCCCCCCAAAAAACGGGCGCCACTATTTAATTTTCTACCCCCCCCAAACAACGCCGAACCACGTTGTAGGGGGGTTTGGCAACTGGTCAATAGGCCCCATAGACCGTAGTGACCACTGGCCACTTCCCTCAATTTCGGCAATATGCCCATTGAAACGAGCGTAGTCTTCTTCTCTTCTTCTCTCCGGGCACCAATGGTCTTCCCATTATATCAGGCGGCCTCCGTAGAAACCGCACTCCCTCAGAAAGTTTGCCACCCTGACAGGGTCAGCGGCAAGCATCCCAGTACTGGCCCCAATACCCAAGGTTTGCAGACGGATTTGGGTAAGAGCAGGGCATTTCTCCAATAGGTGTTGTAGGGTTTCTTCCTCTTCTTCGCACCGAGGACAAAGAGGGCCCCGGTTGTCCAGATTGAAGCGATGTCTATAGGAAGCCAGATAGGGGCAGTGGCCGTGGGAGCGGAGCTGAGCTAAAGTTCTGCGCTCCAGACGGCTCAGGCCAATTTCTTCTTCTCGCCTCGCCCCTAGTGATAGTTCAAAGTTTCCGCGCTGGCTAACTGAATGTTTCCACGTATCAGTCGTCGTTTTGACAATGACCGCCTTCGCCGTTTTAAAGTCTATAGGGACATTGTCTTGGGTCAGGCCGGATCCAGTTTTGGCAAGTTGATCGACCTGTTCATTTCTGTCCAGGCTACAGTGGCTTGGCACCCACTGGAACCGGACAGTTTTCCCGGAGAAACTAGGCGACTGGAGAAGATTCCAAATTTCCAAGCCAGTCAGGTCCTTCTGATTACGGGGACCAGTTGCTAGTCTGTCAACGGCCGACCTGGAGTCAGTGCAGACACGGATCGAGTTCATCCGACGACAGTCCTCCGAATTGGCTACCCAGGCAAGAGCAGACATAATAGCCTTCATCTCAGCAGAATAGCTGGAACAGAAAGATCCCGTGGCCAGAGCAAGCGTTTCCGTGCGGTTTTCAGCAACAAAATCCAGGAGCACCCCAGCTCCACCGTTTCGGTTTCCGCCAACGGCAGACCCGTCAGTCCAGATTATAAGATCAGCAGCTGGGAGCGTTTCCAGGGTCTCCAGGGCCACAGACAGTTTCCGCTGGGCACTATCAGTTTTGCGAACAGTCCTGGCAAGATTGCTGTGGAATTCGGCACAGACCGCCTGCTGCGTCCATGGTGGAGGAGCCGGAGGTGGGAGTGGCTCTCTCGGGACCGTGTCTAGGCCAGCAGCCGCGACAGTCTCCAGGGCGCAGGTACGCCATCCTGTGAGGGATTTGAGGCGCTGCCTGACTTGGCTGGTAGCAACTTCCCGAGTTGGGTTGTCCGGGGCTGTACGTAGAGATTTCTCGTAGGTGATTGCAGCAAGCTGATTTTTCCTGATAGCTGTGGGTTGCAGATTTCCTTCCAGCAAGAGGCAGTCAGTAGGTGTTGTCTTTGTGCATCCGGTGATGATTCTAGCAGCTTCGTTTTCAATGGTGGACAGCCTTTTCAGATTGGATTTGGTCGCATATGGAAGCCAAGCTCCGCCGCAGTATTCCAGAGCTGATCTAATGAAGCCCAGATATAGGGTCCGGAGGGTTTCTCGCTGACACCCCCAGGTGGTACCGCTGAGGACTCGCAGGGTGTTGATCCTTTTTTTCAGCCTTGTCATAAGACTGCGGACATGGGCGGTGAAGCTGAGAGTTCTGTCAAAGGTGATTCCAAGGAATACTGGTGTTGGATTGAAAGGCAAATCCTGGCCACCAAGACTGAGTCTTGGTATATATCTGGCTTCACTAGGATCCTTTGAGAAGAAGGCGACCTCGCATTTGGATACATTGATATCCATCTTCCATTTGACTGCCCAGTTCTGAAGGCGGTCTACGGCATTTTGTAAACGGGCCGCCGCTAGGTCAGCTGAGCTGTCGCTTGTCCAAAGAGCGAGATCATCAGCGAATAGGGAGACTCTGACTCCCTGCGGTAGATCAGCCGTTATGTCGTTTATGAACAGGAGGAAGAGCAGTGGCGAGAGCACGCCACCCTGCGGAACTCCAGCAGTCAGCCTTCTAGATCTGCCAGTGATTCCATTGATCATGACGGAGGCTCTTCTGTCCAATAGGAATTCCCTGATCCAACGGAGGACGCACCCAGGAACCTGCAGTTGTTTCATTTTCCATAGGAGTGCAGGGATCCAGACTCGGTCAAAGGCCCGGCTGAAATCAATAAGACTTAGTACCGTCCGCTTGCCAGGCTTGGCTTGGAGATCGTCTGCAACAGTTTGGGCAATTCGAAGCACCTGGTCTTCAGTGGATCTATGGCGACGGAAGCCGGCTTGCCAAGGTGATAGTTTGCCGGACGTTTCGAGCCAATTTTCTAGCCTGTTCTTGATAAGTCGTTCCAGAAGTTTGGCGATGCAGCTAGTTAAACTGATGGGGCGGTGGGAGGATATCTGATCCGCAGGCTTGCCCTTTTTCAGAATTGGTATGATGACTGCCTTGCGCCAGACAGCTGGAACGGAACCGCTTGACCACGACTTGTTGAAAATGGTCAATAGACAGTTTAGGCCCTCCGGAGGCAGATTGATCAGCATTTCGTTTGTAATTAGGTCAGGACCAGCAGCTTTCCGGTGCTTCAGCGCCCTCAGACCTTCCGACACCTCGGACAGACTGAAAGGGGCACATATCCCGGGAGAAGTATGGTCCAGGCGGCAGCTTTCTTTCACTTCATCTCCATAGAGCTTGGCCTGTCGACGGTCCTTTTTCTCCAGGTTGAGTTTGCTGACCTGTCGGTAGATCTTCATGAATGCATTTGCTCTGTCCTTATTGCCTGTGACAAGCTTTTCTCCGTCCCTGATTCCTTCGCCAGGTGGTGCTCTGGTCCGATTACCATTTATCGCCCCCAGGACTTGCCAGACGCGTCTAGGGTCAGAGTGAGAGTCCAGTTCGCTGGCGAACGACTGCCAGGCAGCAGCCTTTTTCTTCCGGACCAGAGATCGGACTCGGTTTGCTTTTTCCCTCCAGACTGGTCTCAGCGAGGGATCATTGAGGGCCTGGGTTCTGGCCATTTGACGTTCTTCCACTGCTAGGGCCAGCTCCTCATCCCACCAGGAAATTGGATTTGACCGCCGCCCTTTCGGGATAGCTTTAGCAGCAGCACGGAGGATTGAGGCAGTAAACAGCTTCTGCATAGCGTTGACTGACTGCTGATCGGCAGGATTTACGGAAGCAAGATCTTCAGCTATCAGCCTCTTGTACAGAGTCCAGTCAGCTTTCCGGAAGATCCATTTGGCTGGGTTGTGCAGCATTTCATCCGGACAGTGCCTGCCAAGGATCATTTCGGATACAATAGGGAGGTGATCTGACCCAAGATCTTTTCCCAGACGCCAAGTTGATCTGTCGAATTGGCTGGCGTGACAGAAGGTGACGTCTGGAGCAGTGGCGCTGCCGGCACCAAACGGCAGTCGGGTAGGGTCTCCGTTGTTCAGAACCGCCATAGATTTGTCCGATAACCAGTCCTCCAGAAGGGAGCCCAGGGCGTCCGGCTCATGGTAGTGGTTGTCCCATACGGGGGAATGGGCATTACAGTCTGCAGCTACAAAGATGCCGGATCCAGCCGGCAGATATGTAGGATCGAATTTTTGCACTCGGTTGTCGTGCTCCCCACCGCGTATAGGGGGTATGTACAGATTGACCAGTTTCAGTTTAGATCCGTTCCAGAAAACTGTGACAGCCATATATTCAGTAGTCAGGTCCTCTGGGGAGGTACCAGTTTCGTCATCCAGAGTAAACTGGACCCCGTCCCTCAGTAGGATAAGAAGACCACCACCTCTCGGCTGAATTCCCTGGCGGGGGGCAGTCCGGTTTTTAGCATGGGCGGAGTACCCAGGAATCCGGAATTTAGAGCCAGGTGGAAGGTTGGCTTCCTGGATCAAGGCAACGTCGATTTGATTTGCACAGAGGAACTGGGCTAGCTCCTCTTTTTTCTGGGAAACGCCGTTTGCGTTCCACTGCATGACGCGGATCGGCTGAACGGGGTGGGTGGCGAGGTTGCTGTTGCGTTTGCGCCGCCTGCGCCTCGGTCTGTGGGGGCTGACTTTGACAGGTGCCCCCTGGTTTGGGACCTGTCTTCCCGGTACTGGAGGGCTGGGGCTGGAAGGGGAGGGGCAGTCGGGGCAATACCATGGCGTTCCGATTTTGGCGTTGATTTCGGCAGCGGTAAGGCCAGAGCACGTACGGTGCACCCACAAGTTACAGCCACAGCATAGGATAGAATAGTCCTTCCATCCAACAGGCCGTTGACATACAGCGCATGGGTATCTAGGACCTGGGTTCCTTTCGACATCTCCGGCCAGGAGCAGGAGCTGGGGCCAGTAGGCCGGATTACCGACCCCAGCTAGGAAAAACCCGATCGACCCAAGACAGAGGGCCAGGTTGTTGGGATGCTTGTCGCCGACATAGGCAGGGAGGCTCGACCCTGGGGGAGCCCCGATGATGACATCCGTTTCGCTTCTTCCAATGGAATAGCCTCCGATCCACCACGGAGAGGCGGGCGTCGTTGAATCGGACTCCATATTACCCCACCCCAAACCCCAAAACCTTAAGGTTACGCAACCCTAACCTATGCCCCACTCCCTCAATTTCGCAAACCCTTGAAACGAGCGTTGTCGATTTACTATATATGCCCCCAACTAAAACGCCGAAAAACGCTGTTGTAAAAGAGGTTTGACCACAGGTAAATAGGCCCCATAGACCGTAGTGACCACTGGTCACTTCGCTCGATTACGGCAATATGCCCTTTGAAACGAGCGTAGTGGATTTACTACATATGCCCCCAATCAAAACGCCAAAAACGCTGTTTTAAGGGATTTGACCACTGGCCAATAGGCCCAATAGACCGTAGTGACCACTGGTCACTTCCCTCGATTACGGCAATATGCCCTTTGAAACGAGCGTAGTCGATTTACAATATATGCCCCCAACCAAAACGCCGAAAAACGCTGTTTTAAGGGGTTGACCACTGGTCAATAGGCCCCATAGACCGTAGTGACCACTGGTCACTTCCCTCGATTTCGGCAATATGCCCATTGAAACGAGCGTAGTCGATTTACTATATATGCCCCCAACCAAAACGCCGAAAAACGCTGTTGTAAGGGGTTTGACCACTGGTCAATAGGCCCCATAGTCCTTAGTGACCACTGGTCACTTCCCTCGATTTCGGCAATATGCCCATTGAAACGAGCGTAGTCGATTTACTATATATGCCCCCAACCAAAAGTCCCACTTTTACTAGAAATGCCCTAAAAGTCACTAAAAATGGCGTTTTTCGGCCTTGGGGTGGTACCCAAAAGTGGGACTTAGAAACTTTTCGCCGAAACAGGCCAAAAAATGCAAAGTTTGGGCCCATCTCCTGAAAGCTAGGGAGCAAAATTAAAAATCCTCCTCGTTACTTTATGCACCCCTTATGGTAATTTTCAACAGAAGATACTAGACCTCTCCAGCTTCTACCCAGTTCTAGAAAAGTGTGACCAAAATTTGCGAAAAATAGCGAAAGTCCGACTTTGGGACCTTGGCACAGAGACAAAATTGGCCAGGTGCCAAAATGGCCCAAAAAAGATAGCATGGGGGGATCCTGTCTACCAACATATAATAGTAGTATGGTGCCAAAATGTCCACATGGTTCCAACACTTAGCCGTAAAATGCATTTCCAATAAGCGTTATTCACCGAGAAAAAAAACGAACGCACGGTAACTATCGCCTAGTGCAAAAATTCGAAGTTTCGAATTCGAACCAAAAGTATGGTGGTACTTGTAGTACTACTCGAGTTGTTTACGATGGTAACCTTTTAACCACTCCCGGACCTCTAATTAGCTGGCACCAGGCCAACACGGTCTCCAGGGGGCCGCGCAGACGCCTTTACACCCATATTATGTAGGGGCGCTATCGCTCCCCTACATAATAGAAGACATATGGGCCGAGGATTTTCAGATTTGTCTCGACAGTCCCTAAAAGTCGAAAAAATTCACAAAATGCACGGCGAAGCTAAATTTAGCAATTTCGCTTTGAGTTTTCTCGCAGCTGGAGTTTAAACCTAAACAAGAAAAACGTCCCTCCTCAGAAGTGCGAATTACTCGGCCAAAATCTCACGAAAATCGTTGTTCAAACAAAATAATGGCAGCTTTACCAAAATGGTATTTCCACAAAATCTTCAGGTTTAAGCAATTAACTTAAACTAATAGGCGCGGGGAAAATGCGCAAAGGAACGAATATTCAACGAGTATAAACAAAAGAATTTTTAGGAAAAGTTGGGTGGATGTAGTCATGCAAGAGTCTTGGTAAAATGCTAAATATTTACGAATAAAGAAAGCAGCAATAGCTGAATACTGTATAACTGGTATATATACTAAAGGATATTGCATAGTGCTAAATGCAGTGCAGAAATGGTAAATACTCACAAATTAACTGAAGTAATGAATCATTTGACCCCAATCCCTTAGATTCATACTTCTGATAGTTTGTGAGTACACATTCATATCAAGGTGGATCGGAACCGAAATTCGTCATTAGAGGGATCCAGTACATGCATATTTAAATTTCTTTTAAAATAATTGAAGTGATTTTAATTAAATTATTTACTGGTCAGGCCAAGCCTCCACGAGACCCGAATTTCGGATTAATTTATTTGTTACCCAGCCATCATTACAAAATGGACCGCATATTAATATAAAATATAAAATGCAGCAGTGCAAAGTCGGGCAAGAAAAACGTCCCTCCGCAGAAGTGCGAATTATAACTGTGCCAAAAATCTCACGAATCCGTCGCGTAGTTTTTGAGAAATCGTTGTTCAAACAAAATTATCGCAGTTTTACCAAAATGTTTTCCACAAAATCTCCAGTTTCAAGCAACTAAGGTAAAAAGGCGTAGGAAAAATGTACAATGGAAAGAAGTATGGGCATAAACGAGTATAAACAAACCGACATTGTCTTGATCATGTGGCAGTAAATAGCGGATCACTGTTATTTACGCTGGCTATTCAGCAAAAGCTCAGTCGATAAACAGCAAGTGAATATACTGCTGCTACTTCTTTTTCAATGTTACCTTAATCATTATAAATATAAATCATAAAAACTTATAAAACATATCATAAATACGGCAGAGTACAGTAAAAAATAGTCCTTTACTTACCTGTCTTGCAGCCAAAAGAATAGTAGCAAATTGAGATCTATCTCCCCATTCAGCACAAAAGGTCAGAGTAAAACTGTTAACAAAAGAGCGATTTAGGCAAGCCAACTTTCTCTCCAACCAATGAGGAGAATCAAGCTAAAACGACAGAAATTGCGCTGTTTATATATACTACAAAGATCCTAAAAGACATGCCGCATAATTTTTACTCTTCCAGATAAGTCAAACTCTAAATGATTTATTTACAGCTTTTAGTACGAATAACCAAGAATACATAATGATAAAGGCGGAATCATGCTACAACGGAGCAGCGAAGAAACGAACAAAGGACAACCGGAGAAACGGAACAGGAGAAGCAGCTCAAAAATAGTGTCACCGGTTCATGCCTGCTTAGGAGTTAACGGAAAAGCAGGATGAAAGGACCAGCAACACAGAGAATATTTCCTAATTAAGCTTATAGATCATCTGAATTAAAACTTTCAAGAGTTTTTGCATAGTTTCTTATATTAAGTCTTCCGTGACAACCTTCTTACTACGCTGCGAAAAATTTTGTAACAGCTGTAAGTTCAACAAAAATAGTCTGATTTTAAATAACTTAAAGCAACTGAAAGTTGAATCGGCAAAGTAGAAAAATTGTCAGTTTCTCCGATTGGCAACTTCTCCGTTGCTCCTCTGGAGCAACAACTGACTTACGGGGGGGGGGGGGTCCAACATGAAAATGTTTAGGCGACGGATTTCGCTCATTTT
Organism: Trissonchulus latispiculum; assembly: GCA_030248195.1. Taxonomy (NCBI): domain Eukaryota; kingdom Metazoa; phylum Nematoda; class Enoplea; order Enoplida; family Ironidae; genus Trissonchulus; species Trissonchulus latispiculum. The sequence continues at coordinate 33,362 of JASAND010027475.1, read as the reverse complement.
CACACATAAGCTAGCAACATGTCGTGCATATCAAGTTTAAATTTTAAGTTGTTTCGTTCAGTTCTCCGTAAGTTACGAGCCATCAACTGTGTGCAATTTACACTGGGTTTTTCCTACAGGGGGGGGGGTGGGGGCCCCCCAGACTTGGGTCGCCCCCCCAGAACCCCCCCCCAACCCTAAAGTGCCCGGAAAAATAGGGTTTTTAGGGTATTTGGAAAAAATTTTCCGGCTTCGCCGGATTTTTACCCATTTTTAAGCATTTTTTAGCTATTTTAAGCTTAAATTTAAGTTAAAAATAGTCAATTTTTTAGCTCAGCAGCAAAAAATAGCTATTTTTTGACATTTTTCTAAAAATTTTTCTCCCCCCCCAAAAATCCGAGCCCCCCCCAGCCCTGTGGGGGACCCCCCCCAGACTTCCCCCCCCAGAAATTTTTGCCTTGGAAAAAGCCAGTTACATATGAGCGAGCACAAGGGTGCTGCAGCCTGTAGTGGGCGACTGTGAGAAGAGAGAACAAGTAGACTCATTTAATCACAGAAAACAAACACTTATATAGGCAGTAAACTAATTTGCATATTTCAGCAATAACAATTAACAATGTAACAGTAACACGTGAATTGCAGACACCACATCACCCTTTCTTCCATGGAGGGTTGAAAACCCTGAACAGTTCCATAGTGATGGGATCAGACCAGTTCGACATGAATGACAGAGCCATTGCCCGTCTTCGTCAAGGAATCATGGCACGGATCCATCATGAGAGTGTCCGCTACGACTCTCCCAACAACGGTATCGTGAACTTCATAGCTCGAAGCACCATCCCATATCCTGTATTTCACCTTCCGTGTATGGATATCCCAGAATTGCAAGTTCACACCTGGCATAGGCATCCGCCATAGGCTCCCGTTGACGACCTTGTTTGGGACCCGTAGATTCCCACAATCCGAAAGCCATAGGACTACCATCGCAGCGAGAGGGTGTCCTCCCTGTAGCATTTTCCGGACGGCTTGGGGCCTCAAACCGGTGACCTCATTCCCTTTGCCCGAATACAGATTCGACATCTGATCCATTTGTCTGATTCCACGCATCTGTGTCCTCAGATGGGCTTGGATAGGGTCCACCGTCGTATCAGCTGAGCCTTGCAGTGTCAGCAGCTGGAGTCTACTGGCAACTGGCATAGTTGACCTGGAAACGGTCACGAGGAATGTCGGCATTTCCTCGTTTTGCAGCATTCCTGGCTTTGAAACAGCTAGGATGCCTCGCCACGTCCTCTTCTCCTGTAACCTGAAGCAGTTCCTGGACAGCAACAGTCCAACTTCCAATGAAGGCTTTTCGGCAGGGGGGGGCGGCCTGGATCAATGAACTCTTCGCCCTGGAGATGGCCTGGAATGCTGAATGTAGGCCTGGAACAGCCCACGGAGCTTTTTCCTTCAGCCTTGCAACGGCCACGGCACAGAGTCTAGATGTGACTTTGGAGTCTTCGACCTGGAACGGTCTTGAGCCTGGCAATGGCTCGGATACCCATCTTCTTCGGCCTTGAAGCGGCCCGCGCACAGAGTCTGGCAGTGACTCCGACCTCTTCTTCTTCGGCCTTGGGACGGCCAAGGAACAGAGCTTAGAAGCAGCTCTGACCTCGTCTGCTTCGGCCTTGGAACGGCCAAGGACCAGAGCTTGGAAGCAGCTTTGACCTCGTCTGCTTCGGCCTTGGAACGGCCAAGGACCAGAGCTTGGAAGCAGCTTTGACCTCGTCTGCTTCGGCCTTGGGACGGCCAAGGAACAAAGCCTGGAAGCGGCTTTGACCTCTTCTTCTTCGGCCTTGGAACGGCCTGCGCACGGAGTCTGGAAGCGACTCCGACCTCTTCTTCGGCCTGGAAACGGCCTTGGCAGAGCAGTCTTTCAAGCCTGGAGGCGGCTTGAAAGTCTTCTTTCTTCGAGCCTGGGGGCGGCTCAGCAGTCTTCAGTCTTCTAGGCCTAGCAGTGGCCTGGCAATGTCTGCTTTCTTCGCCTCCTTCGTAGGCAGGCAAACAGTGCGCCAAATGTAGTGGGCGACTGTGAGAAGAGAGAACAAGCAGACTGATTTAATCACAGAAAACAAGCACTTATATAGGCAGTAAACTAATTTGCATATTTCAGCAATAACAATTAACAATGTAACAGTAACACGTGAATTGCAGACACCACACAGCCAATTTAGTCAAATTTTCACAAATCAACTCTACGTTTTTCGCTTATTTTGTTATACACCTTTAAAATCTATTAAGAAAAATATTTTCGTACAGTTTCCAACAGGATGGGCTTGATCAGAAGCTTCTCTAAACAATTTCTCGGAGAAACAAAGGCCCTTGTTCCTCCTGATGTAATGAAACATTTAATAGCGGTTAACTTAAAATTGAAGCATTTCCGACCCATAGTTCTATGAGATTCATCCCTGCAATGAGAGCTTTCGATTGATGTATAATACGCCATATTCTGAAAAATTTTTAAAATCGCAGTTTTGAGAAATTCGGGGTTCGGTCATCCCGTTTGGCACGCTGAGAAGTACTGGGGCCAATTTCATAAAAACTTGCGGATTCGCAAGTGCGAGTTTGCGAGTACTCGCACTTGAAACGCAAGTGCGGATTACAAGTGTTTCATAAAACGTTTCCGCAAACTTGCGGAAATTAACAAAGCAAGTTGCGGAACTTGATCCACTTGCAACGCAAGTGCGAGTACTTGCATTGCAAGTGCGAGTAGAAGCAAAATTGACCGTAATTCTTTAAAAAATCGTAACTTTTTCAAAAACAATTTAAAATTTACTGAAATTTTTACATACTGTGCAAAACAAAGCAGTTATTTCTTAAATTTGGTTAAAAACTGACGAAGATTAACGAAGATATTCAATTTTTTTGAAAATCGTCTGGTTAAAATATACTAGACGACTTTACTCGCACTTGCAAGTTCCAAGTGAGTGTTCCAGCGTGTTTTATGAAACACTTACTTGCTGCTTGTGTTCAAGCGAACTCGCAACTTGCAGCCTACTTGACTCGCAATTCAAGTGCAAGTGCGGATTCCGCACTTGACCCTTTACGCAACACTTGCAGCTTGCAAATCCGCAACTTGCAGCTGCGAGTTGCGGAATCCGCAACTTGCAAAGTTTTATGAAATTGGCCCCAGGACGTAGCCATCAGCATAATTCATGCTGCAAATAGATCCAGAGACATGAATACACAAGTCGGAATACAAAATAGGCATTTTAGGACCATACTGTTGTCGGAATTTAGCCAGGTTTTCGAAAAAAACGAAATTTTTAAAATTTTGCTAAAAATGCCCATTTTTGCGCCAAAAAATGTCGAAACTGGAAAAACATATATATAATGGAATCATTGGTATCAGTGGAACCGCCAATTCAGGTACTACGGAACCCTGGAGTTAGAATTTTTATTTAGGCCTCTGAATTAGAGTAATTTGCAATTCTTTCCGAAGACCCCACTTTTCAGCTGCAAAAACGTTGCATTTTGACGATTTTCCAGTTTTCGATAAATGAAAAATTCTTTAAAAAGTTTAGGGGTCTAAATGAAAATTCTAATACCAGCGTACCGCAGTTTATGACTATAGCTACATTATAAATACAAAATTATGCAGGATTACAACTGTTCGTCGAGAGATTTTTTTGGCGCAAGAATAAAATCAAAACTTTTTTGTTTCCTATGTTTAACACATGCGGACCTCAATCTTGAGGTGAAATTACTCAACAACCGTAAGAGATACGAATTTAATTTTAAAACTCATTAAAATATCACACTCAAAGATCATTATATGTGAAAATGAGCGAAATCGGAGATGGTCGAAAAATTGACCAAAAATGGATTCCCCTTTACACTCTTAAAAAGACTCTTGTAGAAATTACAGGAATTCTTGTAGTTCTCTACAAAAGTGCTCCTGTGCGGTCAGTCACTAGCGGAGCTTCCTGTATTTTCCACAAAAGTAAATTTTGTATTTTTTACCGGTCTCTGGAATAGTAAAAATTACAGGAGTTTCCTGTAGAAAATACTAAGCAAACCTGTAGTTTTTATTACAGGAATTTCCTGTAGAAAATACAAAAGCAACCTGTAGTTCTGCTCGACTTTTTTTACAATCCTAAATCAGATACCAAACCTGTATTTTTTACAAGACAAAACCTGTAAATTTTACTGGAGCGACCTGTTATTTCAGAAGGGGGGGGGCAGGTGTGGGGGGCGGCCGCTCCCAAAATATTTTCGGCAGGGAGCGGCCGTTACAGAAAAATCACCCACTGGGTGTTGGAAGACTGAAAATTTGAAAAAATTCAAAAATTTCAGTCTTCAAAAATTATTACCACTGTCGCCCTTATATACAAAATTTGCGTTATCACCGTATCGAGTACTTTCCTGTGAGCAAACCTGTAAACCAGTGAAAACTACAGGTTTCATTTGTACTGAATACTGGTCTAACTTGTAATCAATTCTACCAACGTATGTCCGGTAAACACTACCAACGATGACCTGTAGAAATTACAAGACTCAACCTGTATTTTCTACAAAAGCTTTTGTACTTATCGTCTACAAAAGTGATTCCTGTAGTTTCTACAGGAATATTTCTAAGAGTGTAGAGTGCGTAGTGCTGATTTCATAGTTCCAGTTGCAAGCAGACGCGCACCGAATGAAAGCGTCGGTCAATGCTTTCAACTGGACGCGTTGACGTTCGTAGGCGTCGACGCGGGACAACGCTCCCAATTGTAGCATCACAGTTTACGTACGTCAATGCGCGTCGAGGTACACTGACGTAAGTAGACGCACATCACCGGTTATGAAATCAACCGTCTGACACCAGGCGTATTCTTCTGTAAGTTACCGGATTACCCATCCCTCAAGCCCAAATAGGAGCGGTGTTAGAGGGATCAATTTGTGAAGGAGTGCTAGGCAAGTCACTTGCACAGCAGTTTTTCATTCTCAATACATAGAGTATATATGCCTAGAATCATACTCTTATCATTATCTACTCTAAACTCTAAGATATGATGAGTATCACAAGTTTATCAAAGGACAAACACAGCTAGAGAAAAGAAATGAAAGTAACCTTTGAGTGTCCGCTAACTTCTTCTTCAGCTTCGTTGAATTCCTCAATTCCTTCATCAGCTGACATATGGCAGATGCCTAAAACCGTTCATATCCATGGCAAAACTAATACAAATAAATTTTTTACTAGCAATTAGCAGTTAGATATAACCGCAAAACTAAAATAGGCAAATAAGTAGTTATTATAACGATAAGATAAACTTCCATTACGTGTCAGCCTTCTTCCTAAAATGCCTGTGTACTAAAATATAAATAAGTACCTTCACGCAACATAGACAATCCAAAAGCCAGAAACACCAGAGTTGAGATTATGTCAGTTACGATGACCGGTATAAGATGAGTGATGTATCCTAAGCAGGCTGAAAAAATAAACATACTCTGTATCTAAAGGTTCTCCTAAGTAATAATCTTACCAACGAGTTAGACAAAGCTAGAAAGTCAGAAACCAACAAATTACAAAGCTACTAGCTTGCTGTAAGAACGTAATTGTATCAGTAATAGTACGAATATCGGCAAACGTTGCGTATCATAGGGGTCGCGGTAGCGACCCCTATAATATGAGTGAAAATGGTCGAATGACCGTGTAAAACAAGGCTGCGCAGAAGCTGCGCGGATTCCTGCGCAGATCCTGCGTAGATTATGTGCGCAAAAAATTGTACGTGTCGAGTTTAGTATATTTGCCAAGTTTCATCCCCGTACCACTTTCCGTTAAAAAGTTGCGCTAAAAATCGCTTACGAAAATTGTGTTTTTTCTTTTTTCCGGTTTCTCGCTTTTGATGTCTCATAAGGGGGTTTTGTAGCTTGAATAACTACAGATTGAAAACTTTTTGCCTATGAAACCCATATATATTCTTGTAGTACAAATCGAAAATAAGAAAATGAACTAGTTTTTATGCCTCCCGGAGCCGGAAAAATTTTTGGCTGGGGGCCAAAGTCGGCCAAAACGCTAAAATGGCCAAAAAGTATGCTTCAAAGGCGCCTTAAGAAGTCAGACTGGGCTATATATGGGACAATACTGACTATATGGTTAAACAGTACACATATCGGGGTCGTTCAAATGCTATATGATTTTCCGTCTCTGAGCATAATTTTTCGGTACTGGCCGGCCAAAGTTGGTGAATTTTGTGTCGAACTTTGAACTTAATTTTTTTCGCTGATTTTGCTACATGGGCGGCTCAAATTTTGCATACAAAGGTTTTTTGGGACGGAGAAGATTCTTCTTTTTCGATTCCCGCTAGCAGTTTTGCTGCCCGAGTATCCCAAGTTGTTGGGCTGGTTCCACTTGACCGTCTGAGGGGTCAAGTCGGTAACCGCTTCCCGGAGGTCCATAGTAGGCTTTACTTATCCTCTCCTAACTTTGTCTATAGGGGTTTTATGGTGCGCCCAGCTCATTCCCGGTGTCCGTTTTGCCGTCTGACACACCCATCTTGCTGTGCTGGTTCCACTTTGCCGTCTGGAGGGTCTGGTCGGTACCGACTTCCGGGAACACCACATGGAACTGTACATAGCCTCTCAAAACATTGTCTATAGAGGTTTTCTGGTGCGCCCAGCTCAATCCTGATATCTCTTTTGCCGTCGGACCCACCCATCTTGCTGTGCTGGTTCCACTTTGCCATCTGGAGGGTCAGGGCTAGGTCAGGGGTAGGTGGGAGGTTATGTGGTCAAAAATGAAATTTTCAAAAGTGGTCAAATTTGGTATCAAATGAAAGCGCTAAGCGAGCTGAGCAACTTTTGTCATAGAACTGCATTCTCAAAGTGACTGTAGAGTGCTGTGGCGGGGTGGGGACTTAAATGATTTTGGGTCAAAACTAAGATTTTCCAAAAGTGGTCAAATTTGGTATCAAATGAAAGCCCTCAGCGAGCTGAGCAACTTTTGCCATAGAACTGCGTGCTCAAAGTGGCTGTGGAGTGCTGTGGTGGGGTGAGGTGGGGACTTAGGCGATTTTGGGTCACAACTAAAATTTTTCAAAAGTGGTTAAATTTAGTACCAAATGAAAGCCCTAAGCGAGCTGAGCAACTTTTGTCATAGAGCTGCGTACCAAAAGTGGCTGTAGAGTGTAAGCGGTACGAGCTGTGGTTGGCTTGCTTGCTACTGTTGAAAGATATCTATATATACATACCTTCAGGAGCATACATATATAAAATAATAGAAAACAAGAACAAAAAGTGCTCCTTGGTCGCATGTAAAATACATATGAGTCTTCGTAGGCAGGTTTTACATAAGCAAAAACTAGCCTGTAAAATACATATGAGTTCCGTAGGGAGGTTGTAAATTAAGGAAAACAAGTTGCAACCGCTTAACATATGAACCTGTCCTACAACGAGGCTCATATTGGCGTCACAGTGCATTCCACAATAAAGCCTCATTAAAGAACCTCAGCTTCATCCACATTACGGAAAAAATAAATAGACGTTGTGGCCCAGAGGAAATGGACTGAAGTGAACTACGACTGCTCAAGCTGAACTGTATATACATGCAACCTGATGTTTCCTGAAATACTATGGTACACCCATACCTGGGCAGACTTTTTCTCGGACGGGGGGTGGAAATCCGGTGCGTTTTCCTCAAAATGGGTACTGTATGTTTTGGTGCGTAATTTGAGACCACAAGCTTTTATTTGAAAAGAAAAATAACACTGTGGATAGTCGATTGTCTACTTACAGTACGCTGTGGTCATTCAACTATTTAACCTAATGTCAGGGTATTTTTCGACATTTTTCGGGGGGGGGGGGGAGCTTCCCGGGGGTAGTGTTTGAGGCCGGCCGGCCGACGACTTTCGCTCGCCGGCCAGCCGGCCCGCTTATGGAATCTAAGCATTAAACGCATCAAAGTAACTAGGGGGGGGGGGTCTGGAGGGCTCCGCCCCCCAGAAGTTGAAGAATTTTGCAGTTAAGACTCCTCCCAGGAATTAATTTAGAGCATTTACGCGACAATTATTGAGGTATAGCAAGGTTAACAAAAAAAATCAAAATTTGGATTTTTGGCTGGAACTTTCGCAAAACTAAACCAAATCGATTACTTTGAGGACCCATGGATAGGTCTTGGGCTAAGCTTTAAACCACCCTGTAAGAAACAGCAAAAGAAGAAAATAAAGTTGGAAACATTTTCTAAAATAATAACTTGAAATGTGTATATAATCCTTTAATTTGTTTCAACCTAAAGCTTTTCAGTTTAACAAATATGTTGTTGTAAATTCATGCTGATTATGTACATTAGAATTATGTAACTAGTTCAGAGGACATGACACAGGTACAAATGTGCTACAGTGGGCCCTCGGGTGGCTGATGATCTGTTAAACGCTCGCTTAACGAGTAGTTTAGTAGTTCACAGATCTCCGGAGGACTCGCTGGTAGTCAATTGTTGTAACAATTGTTCAAATTAAGTATTCTCTTTTATACGTAACTCACAACTTACAACACTTCCCCCAACCAAATTAAACTTCTAACCTAATTTTAAACTTTACTTCTTCTCAACAATCATTTCTAATTATCCCTACAGGGTACCTGTTTGCGTATAAAAGGGAGATACATTTGTTGCTTAGAGTTCAGTCTGACGAATAAACTTGTACATAGTAGTCGTTGTCTTATATACGTATCTCTCAATTCCGACTAATCTTGCATTCATACTAATTCTAATTCAGACTCATTCTATTCAGACTAATCTTCAATTCAATACTTATTCTAATTTCAAGCTAATATTCATTCAATACTTATCAATGCATTCTGACTAATCTTTCATTCGATACTTATTCTAATTTCAAGCGAATTCACGACATAGCAACTCATCATATACAATCCTCATTCAGACACATCACATTCTATGCAAATCTACATCTTGACTAATTCAGTCAGTCAGGGATGGGCACCGGAAAAAAACTGCCGGAAAAAAACGGTTTTTTTCCGTTTTTTTCCGTTTTTTTCCGCAGGCTTCGGAAAAATACTCGCGAGTTTTTTTCCGATAAGTTGAAAAATTTTTGAAAAATTAGCAGTAAAATTGAAAATTTTGGGAAAATTTTTAAATTTTTCCGAAAAAATCTAGAAATTCTTTAAAATCGCCTGTATTTATAGTTTATCGCATGAAAATACGTTTAAAAGCTTAAATTCGTTAAAATTAGCTCAATTTTGGCACTCCAGAAACAGTTTGAAACCTTTGGTGATATCGGAAAAAAACGGAAAAATACTGGAAAAAAACCGGAAAAAAACCGGAAAAAAACTAGTTTTTTTCCGCAATAATTTTTTTCCGGAAAAAAACCCAACCCTGCAGTCAGTACTTATCTGAATTCTAACTAATTAATGATTCATGAACGGTTACATTTTTGGAGGTCCCACCGAGATCTATTTCAACGGTGAAGCTACGCTACTTTGGACTTGGGAATATCAGGTACTGTATATACATCAAGCCTAGCAGGACTAGCCACTGGTACCACGCTGAGGTCGGAACCCGCTGATAGACAAATCTACACTGAAGATCCCAACCCCTTCCCAGCTATTTTGACTCTTCTGAGTATCAGACGTCTCGGAGTGTGGATTTCTGAACGACATTCGAAGTTACCAGAGAAGCACTATCTCGAAGTATACAGCAGAGTGCTGCCAGACTGAACTCTCACAAATCCGAAATCTGACAAGTCAGGTTCAAACTACAACAGCATCACCTATTTGGACTAAATGATGCCGCCCATTCCACAACCACCTATGCAACAGGGTGGGCAGCTATCTTCAGATCTTACCCAGCTACAAAATACACTGCAGAGTCTGCCGGCAAGCTTAAGGCAAGCCATTAGAGGCGTGAGCGGAGTAACCAGCCTTATAGGATTGCGATACTCCGGTCAAGCCAATGAAAGTTGCAAGGACTTTATTGAGTCATTCGACATTATTGGAACAGCTAACTGCTGGACAGATGATGAGAAAGCCAGAATGCTGCCCGTTTGCTTGCAAGGGCTGGCAAGAGAAACTTATGCTGCACTGGACGCAGCGACCAAGGCTATCTACCCCATTCTAACGAAAGCGTTAAAACGCGCTTTGGAACCAGTAGAAATGGCTCGATTCAAGAGCGCACAGCTACATCGCCGATCGCAACAACTGAATGAACGGGTGTCCGACTTTGGAGCTACCATTAAGAAACTGGTAAACGGAGCCTACCCATCATTTGATGCCGTTCACCAGGAACACCTCTGCCTAGAATTTTTCATTTCCGGTCTCCTACCGTACTACGGTCGTTCCGTGATAGCAAAAGAACCAAAAACGTTCGAACAAGCACTCAGACATGCCAAACTCATTGAAGCCAGTGAGTATCTGACAGCCGGTCTCAACCTTTCTGGAAACTCATTCGGGGGAACACAAGCAGAAGTATTAGCAATAAGCAAAACCGCTAATTCGGACACTCACTGGAAAGAAGTTTTGAAGGAAATCAATGATAAGGTCCAAACCCTCAGCATGGATCAAGAGCGACAAAACGGTTACATTCTTGGTTTGATAAAAAGCCACCTTCCACAAACCTCTTATCAGCTGCCTGCCGACAGACTTCAGCATAATGTTTGGTCAAACGACCAAGTCCGGACAACCGACAGCCGTATTGTGTGCCACTATTGCAAAACTCCAGGCCACATCATCATCAACTGTCAACGAAGACAAAGGGACAAGGGAATGGGATCTCCGGCATATAGCAGTAACAGCAATAACTGGCGCCAGAATCACGTTGATCACATCAACGTACTAGCTCCTGATGCCAGCAGCCAAAATCATACAAACCCTCAGTTTCGAAACCAACCAATTAACTGTACTGATACGGTTACTACAAGTAATCTCGCACCCGTCGAAAATAGCGCCAATACTACAGCTATGACAGAACTACAGGAAACTATCAGAATGCTTAAGAGGCAAAATCAAGAACTGCTACGGAATCAATACTCTAATTTTGTGGGAGCATTATCAGTAACAACTACAGCCAATTACGACATGGGAAACAAGAAAGAAGGCAAGCTGCGAACAAGGGACGGCCACAACACTCAATCATGTGAGGAGAGAATTTCACATCCTACTGGTAAACCTCCCTTACAGAAACAGAAAACGCCGAAACCTGCTAAAATTGGCAAGAATGCTGCCCCTCCGCCTCCACCTCTCACGCTCTCAAACCATGGGCCCAAAACAAGCTACTTCAGAGGTTACAACGGCGAGAGTTTCCCAACACTGACACTACTTTTAGCAATATGTATTGCGATCGCGGCAGCGTTACCAGAAGACATCGCGATAAGAAGTGCACTGTGGCAGCGGACAGAATGCCACACCTACTTGCCCGGATCAACCCTACCAAATCACAGTCTGAAAGCCACGGATTCTATCGCATATCAGCATAACTACATCGAACACAGCTACACAAGGCAACTCACTCTGTTTACCCAAAACAACGACTATAGAACCAGCATTCATGAATTACAAGAAAGAACAACTTGTCTACTTGGGAAGTCAATATGGACCAAACCATACAGACTGTTCAAACCCCAAACATTATCTAAACATTTTCAATTTACTCTGTACTATTCTAATTCACACTTATCAATCTCTTTTTATAACTTATGCTATGGTAATTTGATGTTATCAATCCTAGAACTGCAGATAATCACAGATCTACATACAAACAAAGAACAAAACCAGTATTCATCAGTTCCATCAAAGACAACAACAACGCACAAAACCGTCCAACTCTTCAAAGAAATGTGGACATTTCTTCCTAGGATGGGGAGAAATTGTAAGAAACAGCAAAAGAAGAAAATAAAGTTGGAAACATTTTCTAAAATAATAACTTGAAATGTGTATATAATCCTTTAATTTGTTTCAACCTAAAGCTTTTCAGTTTAACAAATATGTTGTTGTAAATTCATGCTGATTATGTACATTAGAATTATGTAACTAGTTCAGAGGACATGACACAGGTACAAATGTGCTACAGTGGGCCCTCGGGTGGCTGATGATCTGTTAAACGCTCGCTTAACGAGTAGTTTAGTAGTTCACAGATCTCCGGAGGACTCGCTGGTAGTCAATTGTTGTAACAATTGTTCAAATTAAGTATTCTCTTTTATACGTAACTAACAACTTACAACACTTCCCCCAACCAAATTAAACTTCTAACCTAATTTTAAACTTTACTTCTTCTCAACAATCATTTCTAATTATCCCTACAGGGTACCTGTTTGCGTATAAAAGGGAGATACATTTGTTGCTTAGAGTTCAGTCTGACGAATAAACTTGTACATAGTAGTCGTTGTCTTATATACGTATCTCTCAATTCCGACTAATCTTGCATTCATACTAATTCTAATTCAGACTCATTCTATTCAGACTAATCTTCAATTCAATACTTATTCTAATTTCAAGCTAATATTCATTCAATACTTATCAATGCATTCTGACTAATCTTTCATTCGATACTTATTCTAATTTCAAGCGAATTCACGACATAGCAACTCATCATATACAATCCTCATTCAGACACATCACATTCTATGCAAATCTACATCTTGACTAATTCAGTCAGTACTTATCTGAATTCTAACTAATTAATGATTCATGAACGGTTACAACCCCAGTTTCGCTGCTCTACCACCTACCAGTAAGTTTCAGTAGGCGAAAGTTTGTGATTTTTTTTTGTTAACGGTTTCACAAAAAAAATCACTCGTTAACAAAAAAAAATCAGTGGCGGATCGGATCCCAGAGAGCAGCTAGCAATGTTTTCTCATCAGTTTTGGATAGAGCGCATTAAATAACGTATTTAGAACCCAAAACCACCAACCTGGTGTTCGAACTCGGGCAACTGACCCCGCCGAAGTCTTAGTGGTCACTGATGGCCCCCGACAGTGTCCAGTCTGAAGTCTGGTGGCTCTAAAATGCCGTTTTAAAGGCTAAAATGTTGTTTTTTCGTGTTTGTGAGTGATTATAACTTATTTCCAGCCGTTTTGGCAAAGAAACTTAGGACTTCGTATGTTGGTGGTATATGACCCACGGTCACGTGACCCCTGCCGGACCCTTCCGGACCCTCCAGGTACCAACTGGGCAGTCAGAAGTGGCTACAAACTTATCCTAGGGTGTTTTCTAGTGCGCAGAATTCAAATCTGGCATTAGTTTTTAGGTAGCTGTAGTCTACTACTGACTTCTGGAATCACGTTTACCGTCGGACGGTTCACGCCAGGCTGGTTACCAGGTTGGACTTCCAGAAGTGTCAGGCAACCTCAAAAACAACGGCTATAAGGGTTTTCGAGGTCGCTGAGCTCGAATTTGGCGTTAGTTTTGCTCAAGCTACTGTTCTGACTTCAGTAACAAAATATGAAAATGATTTTTTATTTGTTAAAATTTTAACAAAAAAAATCACCCACCCCAAGACGGCTCAGAGGTCCGACCGGGAACTTCTATATATGTATCGATAGCGCACAGTCAGGACATGTCATATGTACAGTATGGGTTGTCTAGGGTTTTTCCTTAGTAAATAGCAGCCGAAATTCGAACTTCGGTCATGAACGTTTTTGAGGTCACTTTTGGGTACCCTCACTTAAAGGTCTGCCCTGAACGCATGGAGAGGGCCTAGGGGCTCAAACTCACAGGCTGTAATGTCGAGATGTGTGGCTATCACCATGCAAAAAATTGGGTCTCTGCGACTTTCCTGTGAGTCAGGGTGGGGTGATTTTTTTTTGTTAAAATTTCGGGTGATTTTTTTGTTAACCTTGCTATATGTACAAACTATGCCCAATTTTTGGAATATCGTATGTTCGCCTATTTGCTCATTATATTCGCTTATAGCGAATATGGTATATATTGTCAATTTTATAATGGCTAAATCTGCAAGACTAGCAGGCTTCTGCTACATCTGCCTTTACTCTAATAAAATATTAGCTTGTCAGCTGTCGTAGCAGTCAACAATGAGTAAGAATGCAGACAGGTGGTATCTGGAGGCGTAGCTCCCAGTAGAAAATTTTCAAAAATATCAGGTTTGAAACAATTTTTCCCGCAACTTTTGCACAATGTCTCTTCTCGTTGAGATTGAAGCTTAAATCTAACTGTGTCAGGCTTGCGTCAGGGCAATTTTTATTTGCGTCGCACAAAAACAATTGCTATATACGTCACGGACCCCCTGACGTAAAAACATGATTGAAAACCATGGAAACAAAGCGATGGTCTGAGGGCGGCAGCCCCCAGCTAAGAGCTAAAGCTTTTAAAAATATGAAAGACTTGAAACCTTTTTTCAGAGCACTTTAACAAACACTTTCTACCTTTTTTCTGTGCATTTTGTCGTGTAAATTGTTTTTCATTGTGCAAACTTAATTTTTGTGAAAATAATCAATGTTTGACACAAAAGCCCTAAAGTCCAAATCCGGTGCTTAGATTACCGAAAACCGGTGCACCGGAATGCCAAATGCCGTGCGTCACAGGCCGAATCTGGTGCGTCGGTAAGCCAAATTCGGTGCGTCTTTGGCCGAAACTGGTGCGTGGGTAAGCCAAATTCGCTGCGTCACAGGCCGACTCTGGTGCGTCGGTAAGCCAAATTCGATGCGTCAGAGGACGACTCCGGTGCGTCGGTAAGCCAAATTCGGTGCGTCACAGGCCAAATCCGGTGCGTCGGTAAGCCAAATTCGGTGCGTCAGAGGACGAATCCGGTGCGTCGGTAAGCCAAATTCGGTGCTTCAGAGGACGAATCCGGTGCGTAGGTAAGGCTATTTCGGTGCGTCAGAGGCCGAATCCGGTGCGTCGGTAAACCGGTAAACCAAATTCGGTGCGTCAGTGACCACATCCGGTGCGCATATAGGTCAAATCAGTTGCGTGCTTGCATGCTAACAAATTTGGTGTGTAGACAAGTCAAAACTGTGTGGAGATTACTAATTACTATTACTAAGAAACTAATTTGTGGCAACAGATGGGTAAATAAGTTAAATTTTGCTTCGCGTCCAAATCTTCAGAAAATCATGTAGGTATCATTTTGGTGCGCCAATTCTTCCAAGAAATCATATAGGTATCATTTCGGTGCGTATGTGGGACCTGGGGTGGCCACCCCCCGTCCACCCCCCCATTGCCCAGGTGTGGGTACACCTAATATTTCGCGATACGCTGTGGTACACGGTACACCTAATGCATTCTCGAAACACTTTCACATTATACACACGCAGAATGCGTTCCGACTTGGCTCTGAGTCAGAGCGCCTCATGGCGTACCGTATTGAGCATATGCACACTATAATGACTGATCAACAAGCTATGTGAAGGATAATTTGTATGTATTTATTTGTATGTATGTATGTATGTATTTATATAAAAGTAAAATATACATATATATATATATATATATATATATATATAAAAGTAAAATATATCTGCAAATTATTCGTATTATGACATACGCCAATATGAGCCTCGTTGTAGGACAGGCTCATATGTTAAGCGGTTGCAACTTGTTTTCCTTAATTTACAACCTCCCTACGGAACTCATATGTATTTTACAGGCTAGTTTTTGCTTATGTAAAACCTGCCTACGAAGACTCATATGTATTTTACATGCGACGAAGGAGCACTTTTTGTTCTTGTGTATATATATTACAAAATACAAAAGCTTAAAATTGAGCAAACGCACCGTTTACGTAACTTTGCCTAATCCGTTTATTGAAAACCAATTTCACTATTTTCTCAAAACGAGGCAAAATGTGCAAAAATTAAGAAAAAACAATTTCGTGAAACAAACTTCCAGTAGTTAGCAAATTTCAACAACTTTCTAGCGATTGGTCCAACGTCCTCAAACTTTACATAGAAGCTAGTAGCGTCAAGGTGACCTTTATCAATTTTTTGATGAAGCTTGTTGCATTTAATTTGCAAAATATATACGTCAATATTTGCTACCTTGAATTGATAGCTACACATTGTCATAAAATGTGACAGCAACAAACCATGTTTGGCCATCTTAGCGGTAAGGTCACTTTTGGCCGGCCGCAAAGCTGGCCGGCCGGGCCGAGCAGCGAAACATTGTCCAAAAGGTACATTGATACATACACTACTCTCAAAAAACCAAACTTCGCCGGCTGAAAATGCAAAGATCGTTCAGTTTTTGAGTTCGAAGAAAAGTGCTTCTCCAAGAGTGACTTACACGGAAAAAACAACGGACCTAACCTGTCTAGAAGCGAAAACTTTCAATGTTGTAAATTTTGACCAAAACTTTTTTGGTAACTGTAGTACTCGGCGTGCTGATTTCAACGATACCAAATTTGTCTAGTTTCGTTGAGTATTCAGCTGGCACGGTGCTCGAAAGGGTCTCTAAGGGCCGCGCTGAGCTTTTTACACCCATATTATCTAGAATTAGAAAACTAAATTAGAAAACACACGTACCTGAAATAACAATCATGAAAACAGAAGCTGTCGTAGTCCCAGCAAAAACCGACAGTGCAGAGAATTTGATGGCCAGCACTGCTGTCATGAAAAAGGTCTTGTCACCCAGTTCACTGCAAATAATTGCCACAGTAGCCGCTAGCAGCCCTTCAAGTTTAGTTCCCGGAGGACTAGTACATTGTGATGCAGAATTAGCGACAAACAAATCACTATTCCCTCCTGGAAAGCTGAAACCGCCACCAGTACACGAAGATTCTCCCATCTTTAAAGAATTCAACAGAATTTAAAACACACTTAGTTATAAACAACCTATAAACGTAAAGACGTACGTACAAGGACGGACAAAGGGTGTACCAAGAGACTAAACACACAAGCTAAACAGTGGACTAAGTACAAGTGGCGTCCACTATGCATTACAGAGTTTACTCTGAAGTGAACTGATCAGCTGATTTGCGAATAACATCAAAATAAATTACCGCTTGATTAGAAGCTTACTAAAACCTTTGACCTCTATATATACTTAAAACTTAATACTATGTGTATATACTAAAAGTTGTTTTAGTTGTTTCAGTCAAAGAAACCAAAACTAAAAACAAAACATTTTGGAAATTTGGGTCGCCTGCCGAACTGAAACCAGAACTGAAAATATTTTGAGTGTAAACCTGAAACTAGTTTTAGTTATTCCCTCAAATCCTGACTTGCGAATCCATGCAGGAACTTTAACACTTTTACAGGACGCTATGTGAAAAAGACTGAAAGCTATGGTTTTTGGCGACCGAAACCGACTGAGGTGCTGACGTGCCAATTTCATTTCTTACATGACATGAAAATGAATACTGGTAAACTGAAGCTATTTTCAATACCCAACCGAAACTGGCATTACTTAGGGTCGTCGACTGAAACTGAGATGAGCTACTGAAACAATACAACCAGAACCCAGAACCAGTATCCGGATTTATTTTATGGAGGGGGGACATAACTGACCTCCCCCACCCAAAAAACGTGGGTGCCCCTTTTGGTAACAAATTTTGCCCTGAAAAATTCTCTCAGTAGGCCAAATTTTCCGGCTTCGCGGAGATTTTTCATTCATTTTTGCCATTTTGTCCTCTAAATCTGCCTATCTTCGCAATAAAAGTTAACTTTTACAGTGTTACTAGATAAATAGGGCAAATTTACCATATTTTTGGAACAATTTTTGCTCATCCCAAAATTCCTTGCCCCTCTGACTTATGGAGGTCCCCTAGCACTTGGGCTTATTCTAATGGGGCCCCATAGACACCCTTTCCCCCCAAAAAAAGTGGGTATCCTTTTTGGTGCCAACTTTTGCCCTGGAAAAATTGCTCAGAAGGCCAAATTTTCCGGCTTCGCCGGAAATTTTTAGTAGACGTTTTCTTATTTAAGCGCTATTTTTGCACTAAAAAAGAACTTTTTGGCGATTACTATACAAATAGCGCAATTTTTAGCATGTTTTTAGAAACATTTTGAAACATTCCCCCTCAAGAAAATTCCCTAGAATAAGCCCAGTAGCACCCTCCTCAAGAAAAATCCCTAGAATAAAAGCCCAGAGTACCACACTAAAGCAAAGGATCACTCCATAAGAGTTAAACCTATTTAAATCACTCCAACTAAAAGAGAAATAGGTCAGGATTTCCAAAATATTAACTGTCTGATGAATGGTTTATCCGCACTAGACCGATAGAACTATAAGCATGCACCACAAAAAGTTAGCTCAAAGAAAACCTCAAATTCGTTTGCTGAGCGAAATGCGTTCAAAAGTTAAATGCAGCAAAAAGTTTGCGTTAAGAAAATGGTCGCCACGTAGAAACAAAATATTCGGTCACTCAAGATTCTCTTGCTTAATGAAAGTACATGCGGTGGTGATTCCTTTTGGGCACATATTGTTGGTTGGCGGCGTAAATCAAGATGAAATTTGACGAAACTTTCCGAAATACGTGTCGTTCTTTTAGCGTTTTAACACCCTTCGAGCAATCCCGATTCAAAAATTCGAGATTTCCGGTCAGGACGGTTTTTCCCAAGTTCTGAAAGTTTGGCACAAGCTATACAGTTATGACTACGTTCATTCGAAAGATCTCGTTGAGCTTCATATTTTTGCTTTTTAAAGCAACGTTCTAGCTTTTCTCTACCGTGAGTTATAGCCGATTTTCTGTTTTGGCGTCGAAAACTTGTCATTTTTGCAGAAATCAAATAATCCATTATTTCTTGAACTATGCAAGCCGTAAAATCTACCTAAGGGTGTGGATCTGAAGGTCTCATAGGGGCAAATTATCCGACGCATGATCGTCTTCCAACAGCCATCCCGTAGGCTGCTATCATAAAAAATGTAGTTTTTGCAAAAACATGACCAATTTTTTTCAAAGATTGTGGAGCATTCATTATGCAAGGGAGGGCTGATACTGAACAGATGTGTTTGCACAAATATACCCAGGGACGTTTTTTTAGTTTCCTCGATTACTGCTTTCTAGCTAAAGTAATCGCTTGACAAATTGGAAAAAAGTAGGCAAAATACAGGTTACGCACACATTCCAGTTTATTTCTCTATAACGAAGAGCGATTTCACAAAAGATAAAAAAATCGTCCCCAACTATTTGATGGAGGCATCGAATGATATAACCGATGTCTCGAGAAAAAATTTGAGTCTGCAAAAAATCTGGAAAATTATACTTCTTCTAAAATGGGTTAAAAATATTTTTGAAAAGCAACATTAGTCTCATGGTATGCATTAAAAACAGAAAATGTCAAGCTGCATTTTGATATAAAAATGGCTTTTTAACTCCAAGTAATGAATGAATAATAATGGTGCAAAATTTGTGACCAAAGGGAACCACCACCTTAAAAGTACAAATTGAATGAAATAAAAATTTTGTAATGTTTGATTTGGCATAAACAAAACATGGCTCAAATCCGTTATCCGGCAGGTGCACAAATATTTATCGCGACTGCACAACTTCAAAATTTGTGCAGAATTAAATTTTCAACTAAATAGCGATACTTTCATAATGTATATGTGAGGTCAAAGTTATGCAGGAGCCAATACACGCAAGAACCGTTAATGTCTTAATCCAAAATTCGGCAGGTTACTGAATTGTCATTATATGTTTGTGCAGTACAAAAATTTCTGCATTCCCGAAGGGCCTTGTGCATTTCTGGGGAAATCCCACTCCCACTTACGACTTCTTCACTGACTGTAAAACAATCTAACTTCATCATTCCAGCAGGGCCTTGTGTATTTAACAAAAATGCCACCTGCAGTTGAAACCTCTTCTTCCCTGACTGTGCACAATCTAACTTCTTCATTCCCGAAGGCCTATGCAATTTTATAAAACCTTGCTGCAGATAAGCCCCATCTTAAATCTTTAATGCAGTCTGTCACTAAACCATTTTCTCCATCTTTCATTTCATACTAGAGCAGTCAACCTACCGGATTTTCCATATATGGAAAATCCGGCAGGTTTACATGTTAAAGATAGGCGCAATAGTGGAAGATCTGCCGGATCTGGCAGGTAGCATTTTTGTATCAATCTGAAGTGTCTTTGATGCAGAAATGTTTAACTTGACGCTGGCTTCCATTTTAAACTATTTTCAGAACAGAAAGTTTCCAAAAATGGGCCTGCCAGATCCGGCAGTTTTTGTACTATTCTGCCTATCTTTAACACGTAAACCTGCCGGATTTTCCATATATGGAAAATCCGGCAGGTTCTTCAAATAACTTAAGGCACAGAAAGAAGTATGCACACAGCTTCTTCTGTTTTCACTTCAAAAGCAAAACGCCAACTTAAAGTGACCTGCCGGATTTTCCATATATGGAAAATCCGGCAGGTTTACGTGTTAAAGATAGGCAGAATAGTACAAAATCTGCCGGATCTGGCAGGCCCATTTTCGGACAGTTTCTGTTCTGAAAATAGTTTAAAATGGAAGCCAGCGTCAAGTTAAACATTTCTGCATCAGCCACTTCAGATTGATACAAAAATGTTACCTGCCAGATCCGGCAGATTTTCCACTATTGCGGCTATCTTTAACATGTAAACCTGCCGGATTTTCCATATATGGAAAATCCGGCAGGTCGACTGCTAGTATGAAACATTGAAGAAATGCTTTAGTGACAGACTGCATTAAAGATTTAAGATGGGGCTTATCTGCAGCATACCTTAATCAGGTTTTATAAAATTGCATAAGGCCCTTCGGGAATGAAGTAGTTAGATTGTGCAGTCAGTCAAGATGTCGCAAGTGGGTGTGGCCTGTGGCATTTCCCCAAAAATGCATAAGGCCCTTCGGGAATGAAGAAACTTTTGTACTGCACAAACATATAATGGCAATTCAGTAGCCTGCCGGATTTTGGCTTAAGACGTTAGTGGTGGTTGCAGGTAACGGCTCCTGCAAAAAGCTGGGCTCACAGAAACGACATAACAGTAGTATTATTTAGTTGTAAATTAAATTCTGCACAAATTTTCAAAGTTGTGCAAGTGCTCTGCACAAGGATTTGTGCACCTGCCGGATAACGGATTTGGGCCAAAACATATACATATCAAACTTGAGGTATTTAGGTGCCCATTGAAAAAGATTCTCATCCACATAGGAGGCTATTAAAGCTGGCTATCGGCAAAGTGACGCCAGAGAGAACTCAAACCTACAGGAGGTTATAGCTGCCGGGGCTTATCTTCAGATTCTCAGCTCAGCATAACCGATGGTGGAACTTTTCACTCAAAAATCAGATCAACTCTAATATTTATCTATCAACCTTAACTAATAACTTAATTAACAGACCCAAATAGAAAACAAACCAATGAATGCTTTATTGCAGCGTATGTCAACAGGTAAACAAAGACACATTATTATGTACGTACTTGGAAATTGAAGGTCTGCACGAGTACACACAACATTGATGAAATCCCACAATTGCCATTAGCTGCTACAGCAAACCACAGTCAACACATAACGTTACAAACAGTTACGAATGCAATGAAAACGCAGGAAGCAGCAGTCGATACTTTCTGTACAGCAGTAAATTAACTTAGCAGGTTAATCCCCATCATATTACCTTACCATTCAGAAAACAGCTCCGAAACAGTAAAACACTTAAACTTACATGCCTAGTTTTGTGAACTAAATACACGTATACACGTTTCACATAACACAATACACAAGATCAAACGAACTGCATTGCATCATAAAAACCAAAACACACGAGATGTTATAGGCCATAACAAATAAATAAACAATTAAAAGCTAAAGCACAGTTAATCAACTACAATAACACGTAACAGATCACTATCACAGGCTTAGAGACAGGAACACAACACAATACATACGTATAACTAAAATGCACTGCAAAATACATCTTTCGCGGTTTAGTGTATCACAAACTGAACAAAGAATAGAATATACAGAGCATAAGTAATGAGTTTCTTGCCTGTATCTAGACTTGCAGCGGTAGGCGAAACTATTGCAGATTGTTCTTGCTTTTTCCTGCAGGGAGGGGGGGGTAGAAGAGGTCCCTGCAGGAGTTTCCTGCCATCCTGCCACAGGATTCGAGCCTTCATACCGAACCCAAGTGTCCTGAAACATAGGGTTTAAAGGATAATTTTCAAGCATTTTTCCGGCTTCTCGGAATTCTCACTTCTTTCTCTCTAAGTATTATAAGCTGAAAATTATGTTAAAACGTTCAATGTCAACAGTATTAAGAGCGCTAAGAAGAAAGCAAGTCCGAAAGCAGAAAGTAAGGCAGAATAAGACGTCTGACAGGGCAGATTCTGCCACGTCTGAATGACGAGACGTATAAACAATTGTAACTTTAAACATTTTTGAAAACAATTTTGGCCACTCACAAAGCTTGGCTTAGGAAACTCCGGTTATTGTGCAAACTAAATCTATAATAGTGGATAATCACCTGCGTAGTGCGTATTGATATCACCTGTCTCCGTTCCAGTTTCACATTAGGATATACATAGATATTAGGATGTACTCAGGTTAAACAAAAACAGCGGGAATAAATGCTTACATACATAGCAAATTAACACTAAAATAAGCATACACATATTATATACACATACACCTATAATGCGTTATTCTAATACAGAGACAAACATATCTCTATGAGAATATTGAGCTTCGCAGAGGCCCATACCAAGCTGACATGATCGACAATACACTGAAAGCTCGCAAATCATGACTCCGGGTTAATAAACAAGGAGGAGAGAGCAAATATCAAAAACACCACACCGCCAATTAATGTCACTAAAATCAAACAGATATAGCTCAACAAATGTCAGATATTTTGCTCGTATCCGGAAGGATATAGACTGTATCTAAGCAGTATTATAAATACTAATCTGGACTGGAAGTCATAAACTCCACATTACTTAGCGACACTGCACTACTTATACTTCATTACTTAATATTAACATGTTAAATGTGATATCTAGGCAAGTGTTTGAAAAGGAAGTTGCTGATTTATGCATGCCCAACTCAGCGAGCGCTCCACGCTAGATACACTCAATTGGTTCAATTCAACTGGTACCTGTTCGAACCGATATCCTCTGTGCAATTATTCTGCCACCAATGACGGCAATACCGGTACAAACAGCATGGCCAAGACTGCCACCAATGGCCACACCTGCCACGTTCTAAAAAACAAAATCTGGACAGGCCGATAAAGGAAAACAAACCAACCTCTTACTTTGACAGCAATTTGTTGATAAGCGCGAACTCACTGACAAACAACAAAACTTCATTATCATCGCCTATACTATAACACACGTAACCATTAAGTCTCAACTACTCCAAGTATTTTTCAGCTACATAGGCTATTTGGCAACAGAAAATAATTCAGCCTTCTACGTCCCAAAAATCAAAAACCTATCTTGGCAAATCACCCTTACTACAATTTTTAGCTACTGAATTTTTTGCAATTAGACTACTAAATCGTTGCAAGTATTAATAGCAAAAGCAAACGTGGACGAGATTTAAAAAAACAAACACTTAAACTGAAACACTGCATCTACACCACAATGAATTTTCCCAAAGCGAAAGACTGTCGAACCAATTCTCGAATCGCTCCTTACTAAGGAACTGACTTTTAGGATTTGGCAAGTCCCATTTCTTACCTCAATCAAAATGCAGAACTAATTATAACTACCTATTCGAACAGAACTCTATCAAACAATATTTTACGTACTTCTCTAGCAGCCAAAATGATTGTTGTTATTTGAGATCTGTCACCCCATTCAGCTAAAAACGTTAGCGTAAAGCTCTCAATATAGATGCGACTGATAAAACGAAGAACAGTCCGATAAAATGAACCATGTGTGGTCGTTCCCCGAATGATTCCTGACTCAGGATCCGTTTCCACAAGATAGGCCTTCTCATACTGAAAGAATTCAATTACGTAGGTAAGAAGTAGACACACCAAAGACACGAAAATAAGAATAACTCCTATAATCAAGGCCGCACCCAAGGGGGGGATTCGAGGGGTCTAGACCCCCCTTTTGGGATGACAAAATGGAAAATTTTTGCTATTTTTATGGCAAAAACACCTATTTTAAAAAATTTTCGCGCCCTCGGCGCGATAATTCACTTTTTGCAAGAAATAAACGTCCAATGTTCTGTTTTGGGGCAAAAATGCAAAAATTCAACTTCTGATCCCCCCTTGCGTTTTACCTTGGACCCCCCCCCCCTTTTCAAAATCCTGGGTGCGGGCCTGCCAATAATATACACAAACTGAAAAAATTAGCATGCCGTGAATAGATGAACAAGAAAATTTTACGTTAATAAAACTAGGTTTACAACTTTGCTTAGTTGCGTCGACAGTTTAATTTCGAACTAATTTCTTGACGCCAACGCACTTCATCTTCCTTTTTACGTATTTCAGCTTGTGCCTCTTCGTATTCTTCCTGACCCTCAGAAGGTGACATAGAATATCCTAAAATAAACAGTATTTTGCTTAGATTGTCTCCTTGTACAAACACTGAAAAAGCCCTCTGCCCTCTGAAAAAGCCCAAGAGCATTTTTGGCAACCAAATTATAATTGTAAATTTCGCCGTTTTGCCCACGACATGCTGCCCGACCACAGTCAGTTAACCACTGGTACATTCAATGTACTCCATTCATTATGCACCAGAAAATATGACTTAATCACTCATTGCTCATCTTAACAAGTTAGTTTGGGGGTGAAAAGCATGACACAGAGCATTTAAAAAGTTCAAACAACCTCCACACCCACCAAAGAAGGCTTAACAACTTAAGGAATTTTAATGCCTCCTAACTAGTCCTGGGCTTGTTTTATTCTGTTTTTCGCGATTTTATACCACCTGTCAGGGTATTTTTAGGGTTATTTTTACGGGGGGCCTTCATGGGGCTTTTTTGGGTTTTTGCAAGAGCGAAAAATTTACTGTTCTTTGTCATATGTTACTAAGGTGGGAAGCAAAACCCCCGCGGCTGGCATACTCAAGTGGCGGGGAGTGGGGCGCCCACTTTTCGGCAAACCCTCAACCACTTTTCTGGGGGTCGCCCAAAAGTGTTGAAAAATTAAGTTTTTGAGGTAAAAATCACAGGTACATAACATACAATTACTGGGGTTTTATTATTGGAGGGGGGCGCCCTCCCCACTTTTTTGGGCTTCCCCCCACTCACCCTAAGGTGCCCAGAAATTGCTGAATTCTTAGGTTTGATCAAAATTTTCAAAAATTTTCCGGCTAGGCAGAAATTTTGGGTTAAAAATCGTCTATTTTGGTGCCAAAACTTAATTTTTGAGCACTTTTAAGCTTAGTTATAGCAAGCAGTATATATAGAAAACAGGCTTTTTATACTGTATTTTTGGCATTTATTCCCATTTTATGCTCATTTTATTCCCCCCATTTTTGGACCCCCTCCCCCACTAGTGGGGGGGGGCGGCGTCCCACCAACTAATTTTTGCCTAAAAAAACCAAAATTATGCACGTAAAACTAGTAACAAAAATGCCCTAACGGTCATTGCTAAAGGGGAGAATAGGGAAATGCTGCTAAAGCGGAAAAATGCCAATAGTTTCGTGCAGATTAATGTCTGCTCAGCGCCTAAAATTATTGAAACCAGCTTTTTGGCACAGAATAGGGAATCTAGCCAGCGCCTAAAATGATTGAAACCAGCTTTTTGGCGCAGAATAGGGAATCTAGCCAGCGCCTAAAATGATTGAAACCAGCTTTTTGGTGCGGAATAGGGAGTCTAGCCAGCGCCTAAAATGATTGAAACCAGCGTGCAGAATAGGGAATCTAGTCAGCGCCTAAAATGATTGAAACCAGCACTTTGCTGCGGAATAGGGAATCTAGTCAGCGCCTAAAATGATTGAAACCAGCGTCTGGGGCAGAATAGGGTATCTAGCCAGCGCCTAAAATGAATGAAACCAGCGTCTGGGGTAGAATAGGCGCCTCTCGCCATCCACCCTATTCGCGTGAAGTGCTCAGAACGTACTCAATCGCAATGGCGTAAGTATAATACATTGGTTTGTGAAGGCTTATGAAATAACTTGTGAGTGGAAATGATAAAGTAAATCCGCACAAGGAGCTGTCAGGTGGACTGAACGCGTGATGGTGTCATGCAATGCGGCCTCCGCTGTGAGTGAATGAAATGAATATGAAGCAGTCGCTATGAAAAAGATTAGTTACCGTCCCCTAGATAGTCTACGTAGTGTATGTACATAAACGCATTTGGCTTCATCAAGTCCACTCAAATTCTTCACCACGATAGCGTATATAGCACATACAATAAATAGACGTGTAAGTATATTTAACGTGATAAATTTTGTTCCATGAGAAATTTAGTTCAACCTCCTGAGCAACATGTGCAAACCAAGGTTAGCATAATGCGAGAGTTCATACATTCAGCTGTACGCAAATAATTGTACGACACCTGGCATAGATTGTGAGTACGCATCATCCCTCTACCTAAAGTAAACTGGTTTTTTCGAACTTCACGAGGAACTGCTGATGCACTTACAAACAGCCAATGTGACACAGGTATCCACGCAAATGTCAAGCGCTTATTTGCAAAGTTCATTCTACGAGGATTCTTCGAGTTCACGCGAATAGGGTGGATGGCGAGAGGCGCCTATTCTACCCCAGACGCTGGTTTCATTCATTTTAGGCGCTGGCTAGATACCCTATTCTGCCCCAGACGCTGGTTTCAATCATTTTAGGCGCTGACTGGATTTCCTATTCTGTCACAGACGCTGGTTTCAATCATTTTAGGCGCTGACTAGATTCCCTATTCTGCCACAGACGCTGGTTTCAATCATTTTAGGCGCTGACTAGATTCCCTATTCTGCACCAAAGAGCTGGTTTCAATCATTTTAGGCGCTGGCTAGATTCCCTATTCTGTGCCAAAAAGCTGGTTTCAATAACTAGTAACAAAAATGCCCTAACGGTCATTGCTAAAGGGGAGAATAGGGAAATGCTGCTAAAGCGGAAAAATGCCAATAGTTTCGTGCAGATTAATTTCTACTCAGCGCCTAAAATTATTGAATCCCTGTCTCCAGCGCCTAA
Source organism: Trissonchulus latispiculum (assembly GCA_030248195.1). NCBI lineage: Eukaryota > Metazoa > Nematoda > Enoplea > Enoplida > Ironidae > Trissonchulus > Trissonchulus latispiculum. The sequence continues at coordinate 6,408 of JASAND010027475.1, read as the reverse complement.
AATGATTGAAACCAGCTTTTTGGCGCAGAATAGGGAATCTAGCCAGCGCCTAAAATGATTGAAACCAGCTTTTTGGTGCAGAATAGGGAATCTAGCCAGCGCCTAAAATGATTGAAACCAGCTTTTTGGTGCAGAATAGGGAATCTAGTCAGCGCCTGAAATGATTGAAACCAGCTCTTTGCTGCGGAATAGGGAATCTAGTCAGCGCCTAAAATGATTGAAACCAGCTCTTTGGTGCAGAATAGGGAATCTAGTCAGCGCCTAAAATGATTGAAACCAGCTCTTTGGTGCAGAATAGGGAATCTAGTCAGCGCCTAAAATGATTGAAACCAGCGTCTGGGGTAGAATAGGCGCCTCTCGCCATCCACCCTATTCGCGTGAAGTGCTCAGATACGTACTCAATCGCAATGGCGTAAGTATAATACATTGGTTTGAGAAGGCTTATGAGATAACATGTGAAAGTAATTCCGCACAAGGAGCTGTCTGCTGGACTGAACACTGTGATGGTGTCATGTAATGTGGCCTCCGCTGTGACTGAATGAAATGAATATGAAACAGTCGCTATGAAAAAAAATTAATTACCGCGCCCCTAAGATAAAATACGTCTACGTACTGTATTTATATAAACGCATTTGGCTTCGCCAAGTCCACTCAAATTCTCCACCACAATAGCGTATATAGCACATACAATACATAAACGTGTATTTAACATGATAAATGTTGTTCCATGATAAATTTTGTTCAACCTCCTGAGCAACATGTGCAAACCAAACCAAGGTTAGCATAATGCGTGAGTTCATACATTCAGCTGTACGCAAATAATTGTACGACACCTGGGATTGTTTGTGAGTACGCATCATCCCTCTAACTAAAGTAAACTGGTTTTTTCGAACTTCACGAGGAACTGCTGATGCACTTACACGCACACTTACACACAGCCTATGTGACACAGGTATCCACGCAAATGTCAAGTGGTTATTTGCTAAGTTCATTCTACGAGAAGTGTTCGAGATCACGCGAATAGGGTGGATGGCGAGAGGCGCCTATTCTACCCCAGACGCTGGTTTCAATCATTTTAGGCGCTGACTAGATTCCCTATTCTGCACCAAAGAGCTGGTTTCAATCATTTTAGGCGCTGACTAGATTCCCTATTCTGCACCAAAGAGCTGGTTTCAATCATTTTAGGCGCTGACTAGATTCCCTATTCCGCAGCAAAGAGCTGGTTTCAATCATTTCAGGCGCTGACTAGATTCCCTATTCTGCACCAAAAAGCTGGTTTCAATCATTTTAGGCGCTGGCTAGATTCCCTATTCTGCACCAAAAAGCTGGTTTCAATCATTTTAGGCGCTGGCTAGATTCCCTATTCTGCGCCAAAAAGCTGGTTTCAATCATTTTAGGCGCTGGCTAGATTCCCTATTCTGCGCCAAAAAGCTGGTTTCAATAATTTTAGGCGCTGAGTAGAAATTAATCTGCACGAAACTATTGGCATTTTTCCGCTTTAGCAGCATTTCCCTATTCTCCCCTTTAGCAATGACCGTTAGGGCATTTTTGTTACTAGTTTCTTGTATTTTTCCGCTGTAGATCACATACGTATTACTTTTCGACTTTAACACGCAACCGGCATTTTCACGGTTGAGATGTGTGTAGCAATGTCGGGGAGGCTGGTGGCGCGGCGTCGGTTAGGATAAAAACCAAAATACTTTTATTAGCACCTTTTATGCAAAGTTGTGCCCACAAAAGCGAGTGTTTAACACAATTTTCTGAATGGCTGACGATGTGCGGGGGAGTAGCGTCACCGCGTGGGGAAGGATAGGAATCAAAATAGCAGACTGTTTTAATAGCACTTTTTATGCAAATTTGAGACCGCAAAATCGTGGGTTTAGCGCAGTTTTCTGATTGGCTGGCTGATGTGACGAGGGGGGATGCGGCTCCGCGTGGGGACACAGAGATTTAAATAGCAGGCTCTTATATGCGAATTTGTGAACGCAAATGAGTGTTTAATGCAGTTCTCTGATCGGTTGCCGATATTCGGGACGGGGGCAGCGGCGCGCGTGGGGACACAGATTTAAATAGCAGGCTCTTATATGCGAATTTGAGAACGTATAGCCATGGGGTGAAAAAAACCACCCCCTTTTTGGGGGAAAAACCCACCCGCCTCCTGGGTCATGGGTTGGAGATATGAGCTCCAAAACATAGCAGCAAGAAGCGCGACTCTTTCTAACCTATGTATGCAAAGATCAAGTCATTTGGTTCACTCCTGCTTATTTTATGACATTTTGAAAATGACAACTACTTTTTGGTTCAACCATCCAAAAATTTACCAAAAGTTTGGACCGATGTAACTTTTGACTGGGTTGGGCTAGAAAAGTTTTGCAAATATCTGCAATGATGGCAACTCTTCCTCTTTGCACACAGCCAAAATTAGACCGATCCGCTGTACCGTTAGTCTGGCACATTGCCAAACGTGGCGGGGAAAAACCCACTTTGGGGGAAAAAACCCACCCAAATTTTTTTGAAAAATTTTTTAACAACTCAACACGGAAACAATTAGAGACTATAGCACGGTACTATCGAGCACGCTGCGTCATCCTATGTGGTCAGATTCGGACAATTTTGCTTACCTGGCTAGCTAGGGGCTAAAAACCTTAAAAGTGTCATTTCGCAGCTGGAGGACCCAATACAGGTACAACTGTGGATTTTAACAGCCAATTCTACGTAAAAAACCATTCTCTACACGATAGAATAATAAGTTGAGACGCAAATGAGTGTTTAACGCAATTTTCTGAATGGCTGATGATGCGCTGAAGGGGGGGGGTAGCGGCGCGCGTGGGGACATAGACATTTAAATAGCAGGTTCCTATATGCGAATTTGAGAACGCAGATAAGTGTTTACCGCAATTTTCTGAATGACTGATGAGTGCGGAGGGGGGGGGGGTAGCGGCGGCGCGTGGAGACATAGACATTTAAATAGCAGGCTCTTATATGAGAATTTGTGAACGCTAATGAGTGTTTGATGCAGTTCTCTGATCGGTTGCCGATATTTGGGGGGGGGGAGCAGCGGCGCGCGTGGGGACACAGATATTTAAATAGCACGCTCTTATATGCGAATTTGAGAACGCAAATGAGTGTTTAACGCAATCTTCTGAATGGCTGATGATGTGAGGAAGGGGGGGGTAGCGGCGCCACGTGGGGACACAGAGATTTAAATAGCAGGCTCTTATATGCGAATTTGAGAACGCAAATTAGTGTTTAACGCAATTTTCTGAATGACTGATGATGTGCGGAAGGAGGGGGGGGGGGTAGCGGCGCCGCGTGAAGAACGACAGAAATCTAAATAGCATGCTCTTTCATGCGAATTAGGAACGCAAATATGTGTTTAACGCAATTTTCTGAATGGCTGATGATGTGCGGTAGGCCACTTTTGAAAAAATCGATTTTTGACCAGTCCGGACCCTGGTCAGGGCGCCGCAGGCCGCTGGGTCCACTTTGGAGGGGTCCTCCAATGACAAAAAATGTTCGCCTCACCAAGCGCTTTCATTTGATACCAAACTTGGAAATTTTTAAAAAATCGATTTTTGACAAGTCCGGACCCTGGCCAGGGCGCCACAGGTCGCTGGGGCCACTTTGGAGGGGTCCTGCAATGACAAAAAATGTTCGCCTCACCAAGGGTTTCATTTGATACCAAACTTGGCCACTTTTGGAAAAATCGATTTTTGGCCGTTTTGGACCGGTCCGGACCCTGGTCAGGGCGCCACAGGCCACTGGGGCCACTTTGGAGGGGTCCTCCAATGACAAAAAATGTTCGCCTCACCAAGCGCTTTCATTTAATACCAAACTTGGAAATTTTTAAAAAAATCGATTTTTGACCAGTCCGAACCCTGGCTAGCTGGCTTTTTCCAAGGCAAAAATTTCTGGGGGGGGGGAAGTCTGGGGGGGGTTCCCCCTCGCCAGGTCTGGGGGGGCTCGGATTTCTGGGGGGGTCCCCCCTAGGTCTGGGGGGGGGGCTCGGATTTCTGGGGGGAAAGAAAATTTTTTCAAAAAATGCCTAAAAATAGCTATTTTTGCTGCTAAGCTAAAAAATTAACTATTCTTAACTTAAATTTAAGCTTAAAATAGCTAAAAAATGCTTAAAAATGGGTAAAAATCCGGCGAAGTCGGAAAAATTTTTCAAAATTTACCCTGAAAACCCTATTTTTCCGGGCACTTTAGAGTTCTGGGGGGGGAAGGCCCGAATCCTGGGGGGGGTTCTGGGGGGGGCGACCCAAGTCTGGGGGGGGAACGAATTTCTGGGGGCCCCCCACCCTCCTGTAGGAAAAAGCCAGGCTAGGGCGCCACAGGTCGCTGGGGCCACTGTGGAGGGGTCCTGCAATGACAAAAAATGTTCGCCTCACCAAGGGTTTCATTTGATACCAAACTTGGCCACTTTTGGAAAAATCGATTTTTGGCCGTTTTGGACCGGCCCGGACCCTGGTCAGGGCGCCACAGGCCACTGGGGCAACTTTGGAGGGGTCCTCCAATGACAAAAAATGTTCGCCTCACCAAGCGCTTTCATTTTATACCAAACTTGGAAATTTTTTAAAAAATCGATTTTTGACCAGTCCCGACCCTGGTCAGGGCGCCACAGGCCGCTGGAACCACTTTGGAGGGGTCCTCCAATGACAAAAATGTTCGCCTCACCAAGTGCTTTCATTTGATACCAAACTTGGCCACTTTTGGAAAAATCGATTTTTGGCCATTTTGGACCGGTCCGGACCCTGGTCAGGGCGCCACAGGCCACTGGGGCCACTTTGGAGGGGTCCTGCAATGACAAAAAATGTTCGCCTCACCAAGGGCTTTCATTTGCTACCAAACTTGGCCACTTTTGGAAAAATCGATTTTTGGCCATTTTGGGCATGGCCCACGGTCCGGACCCCTGGCCAGCGCGCCACACGGGCCCGGGCGAAACCTACTATAGCTTATGTTGTAGTGCTCCCGCAGCCCACCCCACACGCCCAATATGAAAGCTGTACCTGCAGCGGATCTTTCTATGGGAGAGGTTAAAGTTGGACCTTCGACACGGTAGGGGCCCACCTCCGTCAGGGTGCCCCCCAGCCCCACGGATAGGTGATAGAGCAAAACTAATGGGCCATTTAGATTCACCATATAGGGGTTCCTATTCGAATACAAAACCTCAGCCCAGCAGCTCTTATGTATAGGGCTGCCTACTCCGTAGGCCCAGACCCCCCTTTTACACGTTAACTAGTGACCCCTGGCCAGGGCGCCACAGGAGGCTTAGCAGCAAAACCTCGCTTCAGGCCCATGTTCACGTTGGGATGATACTATACAGCCAATATGAGCACCTGGCTTTGAGCCTTGCTCTCTGTGGAGTGGACCAAAGTTTTTCGGACTTAGTTTTTTCCGGGGGGGTCAAAAATGGTAAAATCCTAGGAGTACACAGACCTATGGGGGGGTCCTACGGCGAAAAGAAAAATTCGCCCTGAATTGCGGGGGATTCTATCCACAAAAATAGCAAAACCTTATAGAAATTTAAAGTCCTCCGACCTCTAGGGTGGGTGGGAAAAAGAAAAAGTGGAGAGAACTGTCAAGCGGCCAAGGGGCCTAATTTGCATATCTCGAGATCCACCCGGCCGATCCGGCTGAAATTTTCACAGCATGTACCCCTGCCCACAGGCACTTCACACAGCAAGTTTGAGCCCGATCGGTCCACTCCTCCGTGACTTATTAAAAAAACAGGTTCCAATAAACCGCAAACTCCCTTAATTTCCCTATTCTAGGTAGTGCGCTAACGCGCACTACCTGATTTTAGGCGCTGAGCAGACATTAATCTGCACGAAACTATTGGCATTTTTCCGCTTTAGCAGCATTTCCCTATTCTCCCCTTTAGCAATGACCGTTAGGGCATTTTTGTTACTAGTTTCTTGTATTTTTCCGCTGTAGATCACATACGTATTACTTTTCGACTTTAATAAGCAACCGGCATTTTCCCGGATAAGATGTGTGTAGCAATGTCGGGGAGGCTAGTGGCGCCGAGTGGGTTAGGATCAAATCCAAAATACTTTTATTAGGACCTTTTATGCAAAGTTGTGCCCACAAAAGCGAGTGTTTAACGCAATTTTCTGAATCGCTGACGATGTGCGGGGGGAGTGGCGGCACCGCGTGGGGAAGGATAGAAATCAAAATGGCAGACTGTTTTAAAGGCACTTTTAATGCAAATTTTAGACCCGTGAGTCGACTCGTTGGTTTTGCGCAGTTTTCTGAATGGCTGGCTGATGATGTGCCGAGGGGGGAATACGGCTGCGCGTAGGGACATAGAAATCTAAATAGCAGGCTCTTTTATGCGAATTTTAGAACGCAAGTGTGTGTTTAACGCAGTTCTTTGATCGGTTGCCGATATTTGGGGTGGGGGGG
>JASAND010027474.1:0-19623 GCA_030248195.1 Trissonchulus latispiculum | reverse complement strand
TATCTGTAACCAATTTGCTTGTGACCAACAACCATGTCCAAAGAACTAGTTGATACTACAGATCGGCTTGATTTGCCTGATAACATTTTGACCGAAATTTTTCGTCTGATTCCTTGGCGAGAGCGATTTCACATCGAAAAGGTCTCAAAACAGTTTCGTCGTCTTGTTCTTGAGGCCTATTTGGATGTGAAATTTGTAGCCGTCGGTTCAAAAGCTAGAGATGAGGACTGGAAACGTGCCTTTTGTGGATTTCCAAACGAGATTTTGGACAGAAGAGTTGAGTGGATTATGAATCGACTTCGAGGACTGAATGAACTCTATCTGCTTAGTCCTATCGGGAAATCAGTTTTGGTTCGAATTCGCGATTCCTTTCCTAATTTGCATACTCTGGGAATGCCGCTAGCAAATTTCAGAACACTGCAGCAATTGAAGCGCATACCAGAAAATTTATCTCTCAAATTGTGGGATGACGAAAGCCAAAATGAGACCCAATTTCGGGAGAATTTAATCTTGGTAGAGCCGAATCGAATACATTCGTATTTGCTGGAATTAATGTTAGAAAATGGAGAATCTTTGTCTCTACCCATCCCGCCTACTTTACCCTGTTTGAGCGTTTCTGTAACTCTTTTGTTGGACTATTTTGCTGAATTTATTCCGAAAATTGAAAGTTCCGCTGTCTGCCAACTTAAATCTTTAATTATTCCCCAATTTTCGCTATCGTTCCAATCTTTGTTAAGCTTAAGTCAACATTGTCCCTTCCTTGAACTGTTGCACTATGGTGAGAGTTGCGACAGTGTGTCAGAACGACTTCATTTTCCGAATTTATTTTCTTTGGAGGTCAACAAACTTTCGGATAATTTGTTGACGGAATTGACAAAATCCGGGTCTCTTCGTCGACTCCGCCTAATCTCTGCAAAAGCGGAAGAGTTGGCGAAAGTGGTGACTCAAAATCCGAATTTAATCGATTTTAAAAGTCATATCGAGGCTGACAGTATTTCTTGGCAGGACTTTGTTGAAAATTATCTGGGAAACCTGACTCATCTTGAAAAGGCTGATATTCAGTTTGACGAGACCACTACGTGGATCTCAAATTCCGTTGGAAATCCGAAAGAGGACTCTTTTTTGCCGTGGCCGAGTCTTCGATCACTCAGTCTTTCGTCGGCCTCAGCTAGGCAACAACCGCTAAAAATCTCCGCGGCTTCTGGTTTATCCTTTTCCAGACTGTTACACAGCATCACTGATTTATCAATGGAAAGCGTTGATTTGGAGCGTGAACTACTCTGCCCAGTTCTGGTTAAATTGGACCTAAATTCGGTCCGGTTCCAAACATCCGAGTCCGGAATTCGAGTAGGTTCGGCTTTTCGGTCGGTCAATTTGGGAAATGAACCACAACGGATTTATTTGGACGGTAGACGTCAACCAGACTTATGTCATCTCGGTCTAGTCATGGATTTTTCATACGGCATTAATCCTTCCATTTATTTGGACTATGTCAGTAACTTATCAGACTTGACCACATTTACCCTCTCTGTTAGTGATTTTGAGCGATCGAATAACCGAACTTTTGAGACAAAATTAGGACAAAAACTGGGAAAGAGTTTGGGATCACTTCCCAGCCTCGAAATAGTGGTGGTCGATCACTCTCTTGATCGATTTGATTTGGCAAAATGTTTTCTCAAAAGTTTGGCTGAACAAAGAAAAATTAGAATGAAGTGGGAACTGACTTCAGTTTTTCTGAAGTACAAGTTTTCTGCATGGCAAAATCAGGACGGTAGATATAGAAAATGTTTCTTGAAATTGGATTCTGAAACAGAGAAATGCTCAAAGATGAAGGCAACACTGGATTCTTTCGAAGGTTTGGAGCATCATCTATTTTTCGTGTCCAACTTTCTGAATCGATCTCTGCGTCCTGATCCTGAACACTGTATCATTTTTGATGAAAGCAACCGCTTTATTTATGCTTGAAACTGTGTTTAAATGTATGTATTAGAAGAATGATACAAATTTGGCAAATAGTACTTGTCATTGTCATGTTAATGGTAGAAATTTTTTAATTTGCTGTAGGCGAATCTGGAGCTTCGGAGAGGCGATCAACTATAGAAAAGCAAAATTTTCCCATTTTTGGTAAAATTTTGGCATCGGCTTGCTGCGAGCGCTATGGATTACTACGTTTTTGGCTGGCAGCTTTAGGGTTTTTTAAGCTCCTGGCTGTAGTGTTTGAATCCGGCAGGCATAAGCCGGCCGACGACTTTTGCTCGCAGGCCGACCGCCGCCTACCTGCCGCCGCCTACCTACCGCCAGCGAGGCCGGCCGGCTAACGGTGACCGGCCGAGCGGCCGGCCGACGGCCAGGGGCCAATTTCATAAAACTTTGCAAGTTGCGGATTCCGCAACTCGCAGCTGCAAGTTGCGGATTTGCAAGTTGCAAGCGTTTCATAAAGTGTCAAGTGCGGAATCCGCACTTGCACTTGAACTGCGAGTCAAGTTCGATGCAAGTTGCAAGTCCGCTTCTACACAAGCAGCAAGTAAGTGTTTCATAAAACTCGCTGGAACACTCACTTGCAACTTGCAAGTGCGAGTAAAGTCGTCTAGTAGATTTTTACTAGACGATTTTAAAAAAAATTGAATATCTTCGTTACTTTTCGTCAGATTTTAACCAAATTTAAGAAGTAACTGCTTTAAGATGTTTTGCACTCGTTGTGAAAATTTCAGTAAATTTTAAGTTGTTTTGAAGAAGTTATAATTTTTCAAAGAATTATGGTCGATTTTGGTTCTACTCGCACTTGCAATGCAAGTACTCGCACTTGCGTTGCTAGTGGGTCAAGTTCCGCAACTTGCTTAGCTAATTTCTGCAAGTTTGCGGAAAAGTTTTATGAAACACTTGTAATCCGCACTTGCGTTTCAAGTGCGAGTACTCGCAAACTCGCACTTGCAAATCCGCAAGTTTTTATGAAATTGGCCCCAGGATACAAATCAACAAACAAATTTACAATTTAGAGCAACTAAGCTTAAAATGAGCTTCAAATCTAGCTATGCTAATTTTCCGAGCTTCCGGACGGCGGCCGGCTGGCAGCGCTTTGGATTTCTATCATTGTTAGTCTTGCAGCCGTGGATTACTTAAGGTGGTGATTCCCTTTGGTCACATAAAGTTTGCACCATTATTACTCATTAGTAGTATAGGGTGCACGTTTCGACCCTCACTCTCGGGAGGATTTTTAGGGGCAACTTTCCTGGTCTTCTTCTGCCAGTATTCGTGTCCATCCTTGGCGTGCCCTACTGCCAGTTCCGTCCTCGGTCACGTACACTCCAGTCCGCTTGATTATACACCGTGCCGCCACCACTCACTAACTTCGAGTACAGTGAACCAATAAATGTTGAAATTGTAATTTTAAATTCCCAACATTACTCCTAAATTACTCGGTGTTTACTCAGTGTTTACTCGGTGTTTACTCCGTCTTTACTCGGTGCTAACTCGGTGTTTGCTCGGAGCGACTCTTACTGAAAATCAATAAAAGCGACAAAGTACAGGAAGCAAAATCAATAAAAGCGCGAACAACAAAGGCAACGAGACACCAAGTCTATAAAGCTTACATTGAAACTCAATCAGAACAAGATGTCTAGTTGTGATTACGATAAACCTTACCAGTGTGGCCAATGTGGTCAGATGTTCACCAGAGCATTTAACCTACAGCGTCATGTACAGAACGTTCACAGTGCCCAACCAGACTACGAGGATTCTGAGTCAGATGCAAGCACGGAGTCCTCAAGGAGCAATGATTCTGGCAGTACAATAAGACCGATTGGTGAATTTTGGGATGAGCTTGTTCGACAGGCGGAGGAGAAATACGAACGAAGAATGGGACGCTTAACCCAGGAGTACCTTGCAGATGGTAATACCGAGGATACAGCTGAAGTTGAGGCGTACAATGAACTTAGACCCCTAATTAGGGCAGAGTTGAACAGGCTTATCTTTTTCCACATCCAACGTTGCAAACAGTTCCTCGACGACCCACTCATTGAAAAGGTTATGGACGAGCACGCAGACTACGAGCATAAATTTTCGACCGAGGAAGAAGCCCTAAAGCGAGCAATTGAAAAGAACACTGATCTGGGCACGGTAGTACTACCTGAAAAAGCACAAGGCGTAGACGAGGAAGATTAAGAACAAGTAAGGTTAAAACACATAAATGGAGCAAGAACGGAGCAGGTTCGGAGTAAGCTCGGTGTTAACTCGGTGTTTACTCGGCACTAACTTGGAGTGACTCAAATACGAAACTTAGGATTAGTAACGTTCGCCAAGCAACATGGTACGATTGTGGATGAACGATTAAAAGCTTCGGCGTATACACGGAGTATGACATGAGTGACTCAATCACGCAAAAAGAATAGGGATGATCGGGGAATTGACAAGATGACTTGGGAATATGACTCGTAGTATGGCAGGGAGTTACTAGGTGTATGACTGGGTGTTTGTGTGGGCGTACAGGATACATGAAAGAAACTAGCAGTATGACTGGGTGTATGACTGGTAGTATGTGTGGGCGTACTAGTAGTGTGCTAGAAGTACTGGAGGTAGGGTTTAAAAAACTATATAAAGGGTGAAAATTTCGATATCGCGTCAGTCTGACTTGATCTGTCGTCGCGAGCGGTCGGTTTTTGAGAGCTCTATTAAACTCTGAAAGATACAACGATGGAAAGCTTTGTCTGTGAATTCTGTGGGAAAATGTTTACCCGGAAATATCATCTTAGCAGACATGTTAAGCAGAAGCACGACGGAGAAAAGGCAACCTGTGAGAAATGTGGGAAAAGTTACAGTCGAGAAGACACCAAGAAAACCCATACATGCAAGCCCGTGCAAGAACCTGCTGAGTATCCCTGCTCACGTTGTACAAGCAAATTTAAAACTAAGAAGGGATTTGATGGTCACATGGGAGTACATGCTAGTTTCGATAAAGCACTTATGCAAAGAAAATGCCCCCGGTTACTGCTCCCTAAAGAAGATCCGCCAGAGCCCCCAGAAGACTACCTGGAACAACTACCTGAACCGATTAGGAACCTTTACATTCGAAATTGGGATAAAATCAGAACTAAATACAATCTCGGTCCGGGAATCTATTCAACCTACAACTTCCCTTTGGACGACAGGAGGGAATCTAACCTTAAGAAACTCCTCTACTCCGTTTTCAATGCTCAATTCTACTCCATCAAAATTAACTTCTCATTCGGGTTCATTCTGCAAAATGTTCTGGACCACGAGTTAGCTTTCTTTTACCCTTCAAACAACGACCATTATCTGGAAGAACCTAAATTCATCGGAAACAGCGAAAATTTGGAAGAACTTAATCAGGAGTTTGACAGGATGGATGTTCTGGAGTGGGCCCGACGGCAGAGACCTACCACAAAATGGGTTGTAGTTGATGTTACCAGTATTTGCTTCTTTGTGTATAAACTGACTGGGTATACTATGCACTAATACAACAAACACATAAAAATTATAAAAAATACCAAAAACATTAGATGGTGATGGGCCGGACTAGTAGTGTAGGTAGGTAGGTAGGCAGGTACGTAGGTAGACAAGGTGTCCGGTAATGGGCCGACGCCGGGTCCCAAGCCCCGGGGGAAGAACGCAGAGGGACGGAACACAGGGAGTGTGAGAGGAAGGGATTTGTGATAGTGGGAGTGTAAAGTACAAGATGTGGAAGCGGTACTGGGTGTAGAAGTGCAAACAGGAAGGGGTTTACTGGAAGTGGTACTGGGTATGGATGTGCAAACAGGAAGGGAACAGGGTGTAGCGTTGAGTGGTGGCGGCACGGTGTATATAACCAAGCGGACTATAAGTGTACGTGACCGAGGACGGAACTGGCAGTAGGGCACGCCAAGGAAGGACACGAATACTGGCAGAAGACGACCAGGAAAGTTGCCCCTAAAAATGCTCCCGAGAGCGGGGCCCGAAATGTCGACCATATACTACTCTCATTCATTACTTGGAGTTAAGAAGCCATTTTTATATCAAAATGTAGCTTGACATTTTCTCTTTTTAATGCATGCCACGAAACTAATGTTGCTTTTCGAAAATATTTTTAACACATTTTAGAAGAAGTATAATTTTCCAGAATTTTTGCAGACCCAAGTAAATTTTTTCGCGAGACATCGGTTATATCATTCGATACCTCCATCAAATAGCTGGGGACGATTTTTTATTTATTGTGAAATCGCTCTTCGTTATAGAGAAATAAGCTGAAATGTGTGCGTAACCTGTATTTTGCCTACTTTTTCCAAATTTGTCAAGCGATTACTTTAGCTAGAAAGCAGCAATCGGGGCAACTAAAAAATCGTCCCTGGGTATATTTGTGCAGAACACATCTGTTGAGTAGCAGCCCTCCAGCTTGCATGGTGAATGCTCCACAATCTTTGGAAAAAAATTGGTCGTGTTTGTGCAAAAACTACATTTTTTATGATAGCAGCCTACAGGGTAGCAGTTGGAAGACGATCATGCGTCTGATAATTTGCCCCTGTGAGACCTTCAGATCGACGCCCTTAGTTTGCTTTTACGGCTTGCATAGTTCAAGAAATGTTGGATAATTTGATTTCTGCAAAAAAGACAAGTTTTCGACGCCAAAACAAGAAAATCGGCTATATCTCACCGTAGAGAAGAGCTAGAAACTTATTTTAAAAAGCAAAAATGTGAAGCTCAATGCGATCTTTCGAATGAATATAGTCATACCTGTATAGCCGCTGCCAAACGCTGAGAAATTGGGATAAACCACTCTGACTGGAAATCTCGAATTTTTGAATCGGGATTGCGCGGAGGGTATTAGAACGCTAAAAGAACTTATTTCGGAAAGTTTCATCAAATTTCATCTTGATTTACGCCGCCAAACAACAATATGTGCCCAAAAGGAATCACCACCTTAAGAATTTTTTTATGAAGTGATGGATCACTACAATTATTAGTCGTGAATCGTAACATTATGGATTATTGTTTAGATTTATAGTTATCGGGTGGATTAGTTGGCTTAGCCTGGGGCTCACGAGATCGAAGCTACCGCTTGCCTTAGACCTTGCTAGCAATTTTTCGCTTGGTTAGTTCAACCTGGCAAACCCAAAACGGTAAAAATTGTGATCTCCAATACATTGCATTTATCCTGATAAACTGCAGAAATATGAATTTGGCCGGCCGGCCCGCCCGCCGTTTGCCCGCCAGAAACCACACGGCAAGCTGGCCTGAATCTGTTGACCATGGCCGGCCGGCCGGCTGACCGTTTTCCACTCTGCCGGTCAGCAACACTAGTGCCTGTCTGCTAATAATTGTTTTGAACGAAACTTAGCGTGAGACAAATGAAATCCTAGTACGCTTTGCTTTGCTGATAAAACACAGAAAAGAAATTGTAAATTAGGTTTTGAGTTTCGACAAAGCTCTTTAATCAATTACAGACTGCTGTTGTTAGATTCTTTATAAGTATCCAGGATCTATAGTTGACTTCATTTAAGCGAAAGTGTGAAAAACCTTTAAAATCTTCAGAACAACAGCAGGAATCGCGATCACTAGCAGATCTCCCAAGTGTTTTTCTTTCGTTAAAACTTGCTTTTTCAGCTATAGTAAATAAAGTTGTTTATTCAGCAATAGGAATTAGAAAAGCATTGCTAGCTTAGTATTGTTTGTGCCAAGTTGGCATTTTGCTATTACTTTTTGCTATTTCCTTTATTTGTAAATTACTTTTTATTCTTTTTATTTTGTGAGCAATTTTAAATTAAGGCTGTGTAATAAGGCTGTGTATTAAGTCTGTGTAATAGGCCATTCACAAGTAAGTCTTATAAGTTTTCCTTAATTTTACAGCATTAGCTTTTTTATCTTATTTTTTCATGTTTTTGGCTTACTTTAGCAAAATTTAATTATATATTACAAAGTCATTAATTAATAGAAACTGTCAATGTTATAGTTATCAGAAACGCAAATCAAATCAACAAGCTTGCTTTCTACGAAATATCGTAATACAACTGAATGACTCAAAGCTAGGAAATTTGGTAAAGCAGTTAGGAGGACCACTAGGAGCGGTCAGGGCGCTCCTAAGCATTTAGGAGAATCATTAGTAAGGAGAATTATTTTGAAAAGGGATTCTCCTAAGTTTCCTCCTAAACCGGACTTAGAAACGCTCCTAAGCTTAGGACCGTCTTTTGAAACGCCCCAGGTTACTGATATTCTCCTAACTATACTCTAACTCGACTCAGCTCAACTAATGTCCAGGGGCCAGTGTCATCAAAATTGGGTTGAGTTCAACCCTTAAATTCTAGGGTTGGCTAAACCCTGATGTTCAACTCTATGTTATCAAATATTTTGGGATTGACTTATCTTTTCCAACGTTAATTGGGTTATATCTCAACCCAAATCTAACCCAACCCTGTCTTTTAACCCATGTTAATTTAACCCTATTTTAATAACACCGGGTTCAAAGTTTTCAACCCAAATTTCAACCCGGGTTGATGTTTCAACCCGGGTTGAGATGCTTGATAACACTGGCCCCTGGGGCCAATGTTATCAAAAACTGGGTTGAGTTCAACCCGGGTTGAACCCATTTTTGGGTTCGACCCTGAAATTTTGGGGTTGGCTAAACCCCGATGTTCAACCCAGTATTATCAAAAATTTTGGGGTTGACCTATCTTAACCTGTGTAAATTTGGTATATCTCAACCCAGGTTTTAAACTCAACCCTGTTATTTCAACCCGAGTTATTTCAACCCGATTTTGATAACACCGGGGTCAAAGGTTTCAAAGGTTGCTGGGTTTGGGGTTGAACCCGGGTTGAGACGCTTGATAACATCGGCCCCTGGTGTCCTATGTGCTTTTGTGAGTGGTACCTATGTTGTGCACCCTCTTTACTGTCCTTTACAGCACCAAGGTCCAAGAGTACATAATGTAAAACTAGGCACACTCTATGTTATCAATGCAAATACTATGCTCTGCTCGCTAACGGCCCACCCCCCCCCCCCCCGCAAATTAGACCCGTCACTTCAAAGAATTTTGTGCGCTATGTTTGTGTTCCTAAGCTCGAAGCAGGCACAAAATTCGCGCACGCACTGCGTGTGTTTTCGAGCTTAAGCACAGAAACATAGAGCGATTGAGCGTACCTCCGTTTGGACTAGGTACTGATTTGCGGGAGGGGGGGTGGGCGGTTAGCGTGCAGAGCATAGTTTTTGCTTTGTTAACATAGAGTGTGCCTAGTGGCACACTCTTATATTATGTATGTACTCTTGACAGTACCAAAGGACCAAAAAAACTAATATTAAATAAAAATAATAATAATAATAATAATAATAATAATAATAATAATAATAATAATAACTGACTGATCGTAATACAAATTAGCTAGGTAGGCTCCTAGTCGCTGTAATGTAGTCACTAAGACGCCACAGCTCACTACAAAGCTGGCTAGTGGAAAGGCTCAACTCCTTTACAAGAGGATCAGACAATACAAGGCTTGGAGAAGAAGCAAAGCAATGGGAGTGCCCACTTCCATTCGATTAAATTTTAGATTAGATTTATTAATAGCATTAGCAACAGTTAAATAAATATAGATCATTATATACGGTTCCCTATCAAAACGTCTAAAGTCAAAACGTCTAACGTTCATAACGTCTATCGACGAAACGTCTATTGACTAAACGACTAATTCTTCTAAAATTGTGTCAGACGTTCAAAACGTCTAAACTTTTTCCAACTTTTGGTGACTTATTTTTAACTTATTTTGTGTGGGTCTGGGAAAGTTTTCCTATAGGTCACTTTGGGTGTGGATGGCAGGGTCCTGCAAATCTTGAATTTGAAGTTCTGGCATTGTCCCAAGCATACTTATTATTTTCTGCATTAGCTTCAGTATTCGGCGAGTCATTGGCTATTCACTGATTATTTACTGAATACTGATTACTGATTACTGACTGTAATCAGTACAGATGGTGCAAAGATTTTACTGATTGCTGATTACTTATTAATTTTACGCTTAAGTTCTAAAATTTCTAGAAATGTAAATTGTAATGTAAATTGTAAATTGTACATTTTATAAATGTTTCAAGCCATTTGCACACCCTGGCTTTTCAGAAATATTTAAAAACTAAACACAATTTAAAAATGAAACAATAAACTAGACGTAGAGTTTAATTTACATTTACTTCTAAATAACATAAACCTGATTTGCTTTTTTAGGAAATGATTTTAGACGTTTTGAACGTGTGACAGAATTTTAGAAAAATTAGACGTTTTGTCAGTAGACGATTCGTCGTTAGACGTTTCGTCGGTAGACGTTATGAACGTTAGACGCTTTGACTTTAGACGTTTAAAACGGACACCTTATATACGTATATATAATTTATCGCTTTAAATTAAGGTTTTTTCATTAGTACTGTTCAAAGTTCTTTATAAATTCAGGTTGAGTTGAAAGTTGATTTAAAGAGCAGCAGCTGGTGGTTTGGGGTTTGATAGTTTTCAAAGAGTGATGTATCAATCTTTATCAGCTTTCTCTCTAAGACAAGAAAAGGAGACAGTAAAGGGGGATTTAACAAGAGTAATTTAATGAATAAATCTAAGAGAATCAAAATACGGGTGGATAAGATTTGATTGACACAAATTGCACTAATATTAGGCTAACAAAAATAGAAATCATCATTTTTAGCCAAATAGAATAACGTTTCAGAATTCGTAAATAAATAGTTCGGTTTGAATTTTGGACGGGCTCACAAATTGTTCCAAATTCCAGTTACAAGATCCCGGTGCGCACTAGATTCGTCTCTGCTTCAAAGGTTCAGTACATTCTAACCAACAAGAGCACCTACAGTTATAAGATCCAATTGTCCTCTACTGATTCTGACTCTTAGCGCTTCCGGCTCCTCCTAACAATTTCAATTCCGAGATTCAATAATTACTGCTAATCGACCAGAGGCAAGATTGACGTCTTCAGGCGAGAGATCCAAAGATTTCGCACCTGAATCAAATGGGTCAAACCCATCAGCTACACAGTTATGGTGCGGAAATAGAAATTTTGCGATATTTTGCGAAATTTTGAATGTTTTGAATTTATTTTGCATATATTCAATCCCTATCAGGCCTTTTTTAGTAGCTCACAGTTTTGGTAGCAGAAATTCCATTTTTCCTCAAAATCGTCATTTCATGTCAAATTTCATGTGCTACTTCATAGTCAGTCAAATCTTAAGGTGTCTCAATAAAATTTGGCATGCTAATAGGCTGGCATAAAACCTGTGTAAAGTACTGTATGCAAAGTTTCATGCCAATAGCTTGTGTTTTCCTCTGGTGATTTACTACGATAGCATAGCGGACACCTATGGGCAAAAAATGTCAAATTTTCAACTTTTTCAAATATAGCCATATATTATATCAAATTGAAGCTCTCGATGTTCTGAACATTTTGTCGTCTTGCACCAAGTCTCTACAAAACAGTATGAGAAAGTTAGAGCGAGTAAAAGTTTGAAGCAAATGTCAGCCGGAATAAGCTTTACCAAATCGTCCAAACGCCGTGTCTCGTTCGTTGCTTGGATTGCCACTGCAATTTATGCGGTAATAAACACCTAACGGTAAAGGCTTTAAGCTGATGTATTTGTCATGCCGCAGTCTCTTGTCATCCCACGTGTACGCGACTTCGAAGCCCTCAGCGAATGTACTAACGTAAACACTAAATTGTAGGGATTTGAACTGCAATATCTCTAGACTGGATTGATCCTGTACTCTAAAAATTTGTCTTGTTTTTGGGCACATAAAGGGGTATATTATAAAAATGAGCGAAATCGGTGACTATAAGATTTGGTACCTGGCGACACCCCCCCTTAAGGTGGCGCTTGCATTATCGGGTTTTTTGATGTAAAATTTGGAAAGATCGTTAAATTTTGAAGAAACTCGAAGTGGCTCTAGTTTGGTTACCGGGCAATTTCGTGGCGAAATTTCAACAACTGACGGCACGTGATTGGGTAGCTACCATTATGGCTTAGAAAATCGAAATTTTATCAAAGCTCCGTATAATTATGTAGAATAGCTAGGTGAAAGAGCATAAAACGAGCTTTACAACGATGTGCATATCTCTTCTGTACGTGGTTTCTATCTAAAGTAATCTAATGGCAAAGTAAAAACTAAGCGTTCGAAAATGAATTTCACAGGGTTTTATTGATGCGTTTGTGTTGGATTTGTTTATAATTTTATGAAATACACTAGGAAACATAGGTTAACGCGGGGGGGTCTGGGGGGGGAGTCCAAGCCCCCCAACCCGGACAAGGTACAAGCCCTATCGCCGTCGGGGACAAGGGGGTAACGAAAAAATGGCCAAGGGGTTACCGAAAACAGCCGGAAAAAATTAGTTTTTACACTAAAATTTCAAAAAATTTCCCATTTCGCCGGAATTTTTTAGCTAAAATGTTTAGTTTTTCGGGAAAATCGGGCAAAATTTCGAAAGTTTTTCCAAAAATTGAGGATTTTTTGCAAATTTTAATAAAATTAGCGTTAATTTTTCGAAAGATTTTGAGAAATTGTTTTGAGGTACAAGCCCCCCTGAAAATTTTTGTTCAAGGTACAAGCCCCCTGAAAATTTTTTGGGGACAAGCCCCCCCAAGACCCCATCCTATGTTAATGTATGCTAGGAAACTAATTAAAAACATAATGTATGCGTAAAACAGAAGCGACTAGTGCGAAATTTTTCAAATTCATTTTCTCATAAATGCTTCAACCAAGCTTGCTCAAATTTTGCATGTACGTTTATTGGAAGGGTAAGCAGGGGCAAGTTTTTTCAGTTTTTGTTTAAATCGTATATTCCGTGGGATATTGACTTCCGAACTTCATAAAACACTCAAAACTGTATAAGTCGAAAAGCTGAAAAAATTGTCCCTGCGCTAAGTTTATTTACACATTTGTGCAAAATTTGAGCTAATTTTTTTCAGCCGTTAATGAATGACACCGTTTTGAATATTTAATCTTATCCCTGCTGTGTAGGTCGCATGCCAAGCACTGGATTCTTAATATTCTATAAATCGCGAGTATATGACACCAATTACCACTGCTGAAAGTTTGAAACGGATTGGTTGACAAATGAACTCAGGAGAACCGTTCCCGGTAATGCAAGCGCCCCCTTAAGGTGGTGATTCCTTTTGGGCACATATTGTTGATTGACGGCGTAAACCAGGATGAAATTCAACGAAACTTTCCAAAATAAGTTGTTTTAGCGTTCTAACACCTTCTGCGCAATCGCGCTTCAAAAATTCAACATTTGCGTTCAGGGCGGTTTTTGCCAATTTCTGAAAGTTTGGCAGCAGCTGCATGGCTATGACTATATCCATTCGAAAGAACTCGTTAAACTCTACAATTTTGCTTTTGGAAGGAAATTTCTAGCTTTTCCCTATCGTGAGATATAGCCAATTTTCTTATTTTGGCGTCAAAAACTTGTCCTTTCTGCAGAAATCAAATAATCCACTACTTCTTGAGCTACGAAACCCGTAAAATTTAACTAAGGGTGTCAATTTAAAGGTCTCACAGAGGCTAATTATCGGAGGCATGTCCATCGTACAATTGCTATCCCTTAGGCTGCTATCACAAAAAATGTAGTTTTTGCAAAAACACGACCAAATTTTTTCCAGCGATTGTGCAGAATTTAGTATGCAAGCTAGAGAGTTGCCACTTAGCAGATATGTTCTACACAAAAATACCCCGGGACCCTTTTTTAGTTGCCCCGATAGCTGCTTTCTAACTGAAGTAGTGGCTTGCCAAAGTAGTTAAAAGTAGGCAAAATCCAGGTTGCGCAGACATTTTAGTTTATTTCTCCATAACGAAGAGCGATATCACAATAACTAAAAAAGGGTCCCCAGCTATTTGATAGAGGTATCGAATGCTCTAACCGATGTCTTGCGAAAAAATCTACTTCAGCCTGCAAAAAATCTGAAAAATTATACTTCTTCTAAAATACAGGAAAAACATTTTGGAAAGCCAAACTTAGATTCATTGCACTCATTAACAAGAGAAAATGTCAAGCTACATTTTGATATAAAAATGGCTTCTTAACTCCAAGTAATGAATGAGTTATAATGGTGCAAACTTTATGTGACCAAAGGGAATCACCACCTTAAGTGGGCCGTCTTTAAGATCTAATAATTCAAATGTAACCGAAGAAATAATGATAGAAATCATCAGAAAGAATGGTTAGGCATAGAACAACAGAAATAGATGATCGTAGGGCTAGCTGCCTCCGATGATGACCCAATTGAATCAATCAATCAAATCAATCAAATAATTTTGACACATCTTGGTGGAAATTTGTCAGTTTTCAAACCTATCGGAAGTTCCCCCCACAGCTTAAATAAACGTGCACAAATGCATGTCGTTTGTTCACGATTGTTCACAGTAAAATTTTCGTTTGTTCAGGCGATGCTGAATAGTTATATCAAAAGTTTGTTTGTTGCGTTAACTTCATGCTATCCCCCCCATACCCTCCAAACTTAAAAATGTTAATATCGTTGCAAAGGCTTCGTTTGTTCACAAAGAACTTGCGTTTGTTCAGTCCGAAACTTTCACGATTATATAACAAAATGTAACTAAATTTAATATTTGCTGACACAAGATAATGGCTTTCTGTTACTGAAATTGGCGATTGGGTGGGGGTTGCCGGTTGGTTGGTCCCCGACCAAACCCACAAAATTTCTTTCTACCCCTTAAATTAGCCGTCGGCTTTCAGATTATTTCTAAATGTTTGTAGGTTTCTTCTGCGGTATGTCACTGCAGCTTATTACCAGTAATGCAGAGTATTTTTAGGGTTTCTTCGGGGGTGGGGGGTTCCCGGGCAGTGGCGGATCCATGCGCGGGGGCGGGGCCATCCCTTTGCGATTTGGGCACCCTCCTCCTCCTCGGACAGCTCTTAGAAAAAGTTTTTTCAGCTGTATTATATGCATATTCTGAGCGAAAATTGAGCAGGATTTTATTAGATTTCACAAATTTTTCAAAATTTGCGACTGCGGCGCACTTAGATTTCACTTCTGCACTGCTTTATTACGTAGTTCTGTTTCCTTTCCTATATTGCAAGTATATTAATCGTATATACTTAACACCTTAGCAGTTTATTAATGAAAATATTTCAGCCGACCGCTTATACATTGGCAGAGTTATATACATATATAATCTTTTTATTGTTTGAATTCATGAATTTTCCACAATTTCAAAATTCTTCAATTTCTGGGGACGCGCGCAAAAATTTTTGGCGTATTAATTTGCATGGTGAAACGCAAAAAGTTCTCAAAAATGTCAGGATTTAAGATAAATTTAACTATTTTTACTAAATCCAGGGTAAAAGCCGGAACATTTTTGAAAATTTTCCAATTTTTGGCAAAAATTTGGGCCTCCAAATAATCTCGGGGGAAGCAGAAATCGTGGGAGGGGCGATATCAGGGGAGAAGGCATTTTCTGGGGGGGGGACGTCAATTTATATAAAATTCGGGGCCTGGAAATTGTGGATCCAAATCGAAAATGAAAATTTTCAAAAATTTTCTTAAGAAAATTTAAATTTTGCAATAATTTTTGATATACGTACATTAACACACACTACTCTCAGAAAAACCAAACTTCACGGGCTGAAAATGCCCCGATCGTGCAGTTTTTGAGTTCGAAGGAAAGTGCTTCACCAAGCGTGACTTACGCGAAAAAAACGGACCTAATTCGTCCGGGAGCGAAATCTTTCAAAGTTAAAATTTTGACGAAAACTTGTTGCTAGCATTGTAGTACTCGTCAACCCACCTCGAAAATTTTTTGGAAAGTTGCAGTTGAAAGATTTTTTGCAAAAATGAGCTTTTCAAAAACTTGGTATTTTTGGCTTATTTTACCACGTAGCCGAAAAGGCAAAAAGTTCTCAAAAATGCCAGGATTTAAGGTTAAGCTAAAAATATATATTCCATTTTTTGAAAAATCTCCGGCGAAGCCCGGAAAATTTTTTAAATTTTGCCTGTTTTTAGAAAAATTTGAGCCCATAAAAATCCATTCGGGGGAAGGCAAAAATCCCGGGAGGGAGGTCACTTTCGAGGCCCCATCGAATTGAATACCCTGACTAGTGGGTGGAGCTCCCGGCCACTAGGCTGGCTTAATTGTTAGGCCACAATATATATGGGGGACGAGATATGGGGGGGCATATTTTTGAAACAAATTTTGCAAATGTTTACGTTTTTTGTGTAAAAACTGCCAAAATCGCTAAAAATGACTAGTTTTAAGTGTTCTTTACGCTATGGTGTCAGCGACAATTTCGTTAAAGTTACGGCGAAGCTGGAGTAATTTAGTGTAAAATTGGTGAAACTTGGCAATTTTTTGGGTTATGGGGGAGGTCAAAATTTATGGGGGATTTTCGAATGGGGACGGGCAGGTTGCCTAGTGGCCCCCCAGTAAAAATATATAAGCCAGCGGGGGGGGGGGGGGGGAGGCCCCCCAATCTCCCCACCCCCACTTTTTTCGCCTAAAATAAACCAAGTATTATTCACCTACAATCTTTTTTGCTTTTTGTGGCAGAGGTCTGGAGGTGGTTGCCGATATAAGCTGAGCTCTGTACGCATGTCAACTCCGGCTGAGCAGGCAGAATATATTGAAAAGGTTTTCGGTGGCGAAGAACTAGCTGATCCTGTCAAAGGCATAGTCCCTTCTGGTGGATTTCTCGCCCCGAAAAAAGCAGCCGTTTACGGAGCTGCTGTTGGTTACGCAACCGCTCTTTTTACTAACTTATATTATAAAAGGCCAATTTACGCAGGTGAGTGAGCAGTATATATTTAGGGGCAGCGCGATAGCTCTCCCCTTGAATAGGCAAAATTTGACGGAACATGTAACATTGGACATGTTTGGCCTGGGGCCAACGGAGGAGTAGACCGATCGGGCTCAACTTTTGTGTGAAGAGCCTGTGGACAGGAGTATATGGGTAGATCTTGAGATATAAAAATGGAGCCCCCCTCGCGGGACGCAGTTTCTCTCCATTCCCTCCCAGGGGTGCAGCTCGGAGGACCCTTCAGAGCCCTAATGTTCTAGGTTTTTAATGTACAGAAAAGTTCCTCAATTCCTGGGAAATTATATACTTTCCGCGGTTGCCCCCCCCCCCCGCAAATGTCCCCCGAAAAAAGTCTGAAAACAAATTACGTAGCCTCGAAATAGATCGCAGCGAGCGAAGCTGGGCTCTCATGTGGCACATGTGGCATGGCCTCAAGGGTGAAGATCTACATTTGAGAGTTTGGAGTCGGTCGGTCACCGATTGCTTCCTTGCTAGGGGTCGAAAGTTAGTGTCTGAAGGGGTGTTGGTCTGGGCTTATGGACTGTGGAGCCCCTACACATAAGAGCCGCTGGGATGAGGTTTTGTATTCGAATAGGAACCCCTATGGTGAATCTGTAAGGCCCATTCGTTTCCCTGTAGAATCTATCCATGTGGCTGGGGGCAACCTGAAGGTGGTGGGCTCCAACTGTGTCCCTACTCCAACTTTAGCCTCTTAGCCAGAAAGGTCCACAGGTGCGCAGGTCTTTCTTATTTGGCGTGTGGAGTGGGCTAGAGAAGGACTACAGTACTTGGCTTATTCTAGTGGGGGGTGTCACTCACTAAACACCCTTTCCCCCCAAAATCGTCCCCCCAAAACATCGCGCCCCCCCCAAAAAGTGGGTCCCCCTTTTGGTACCAACTTTTGCTCTGTAAAAAATTGCTCGGAAGGCCAAATTTTCAAAAATTTTCGGCTTCGCCGGGAAAGTCATCATTGGAATGAAGAATGAGTCTCAATAGCACGTGTCGCTATGCCGACGACCAACCCAGCGCCGTGCTCCCTTTCTCCATGGACGAACTGCAAACGGTTCGTCAGAAATTGAGAGACAGTGCCGCACCTGGCATCGCCCCGTGTCAGTAATGCCAGCCTCCGCCATCTGACGGATAGAGCCAAATCGATCTTTCTTTCTCCTTGCAACCGCTCCTTCAGAGAAGGCTTCTACCCTACTTCGTGGAAAAGGACAAAGATTGTGGCCATTCCCAAGCTAGAAAAAGGTGCCTCAGACATCTCCAGCTACCGGCCAATCGCGCTCACATCCTGTCTCACCAAAGGGATGGACAGACTGGTGCTGAGTCGGTTATCCTATCTGCAGGAAAAGACTAGTAGGAAATATCAAGCTGGCTTCTCTGATCTGCCCGGTCCACCCAGGATCATGTTCTTAGGGATCATGCAATCAATCAGCGACGGCTTCGACCATAACCTTCGACCTTCGGCCCACCGAACTGTCATGGCTCTCATCGATTTCTCAAGAGCATTCGATAGAGTCTGGCACCATGGTCTGCTCCGAGGCGCTGGGCTTATTCTAGGAATTTTTTCAGGGGGCCCCCCCAAAGGTCCGGAGGGGCGCGGGAATTTTTTGGGGGGGGCGAAAATGTTTCGAAAAAAATATGCGCTAAAAATAGCGCTATTTTTGTTTGGCATATACTATAAAAATTGATTTTCATAGCAAAAATAAGCAGATTTAGTGTTGAAAAGGGCAAAAATTGAGTAAACATCTCCGGCGAAGCCGGAAAATTTTTGAAAATTTGGTCTTCTGAGCGATTTTTTAGGGCAAAATTTGGTACCAAAAGGGGCGCCTACTCTTTTTGGGGGGGGAAAATGTTTATGGGGGGGCCCTACCCCCCAGGCCCCCCACCCCCCCCCCCCACTAGAATAAGCCCAGAGGCGATGTCGCTTGTCAGGGTGCTTAGATGCATATCCTGGTGGGTTAAAGCTTTCTGCAGGATCGGCTCTATTCCGTCGAATTTGAAGGGGTCACCAGTCGACCATAACGATGTGGTGTTCCCCATGGTTGTGTCCTCTCTCCAACTTTATTCCAGGTGTTCTTAAACTCCCTGGTTGAGGCAGTTCCTGTATGAGTGAAAATTTCCCTATTTGCCGACGATGTGGCCATCTCGTCGCAAATATCCACAGATTGCGGTGGCCACCAGTACACTCCAGGAAGCCCTTGATGCCATCACCAAAATGGAACTAGATTGAACGTCCAGAAATGTGAAGCGTCATTGTTTAATACTTGGAACAAGGAGCCGAACGCGAAACGGCTTGCGCCACGGTGATAGACTCTGATGGATATGTGAAAATGAAGAAAATCGATAATATATATTTATATATAATCGTATATATATATGCAAGAAATGAAAGTGCTCCTCCTCGGCTATGGAAAAGTAATATGGGTGTATGGGGTGAGGTTGCGAAATCTGGTATTGTACCCGGTTGTATATATATACCTGGTATTCGTTCGGTCCGCAATAGAATATTGCGGCGGAGGTTGCATGCCCCGTGCTGCAAGCACCCATCTGGCAACTCTAGAAAAAATCCAATGTCAGGCCGCCAAGGATTTTAATGGCTGCCTCCGCGCATCTCCAACTGAACTCCTTCAACTAGAAGCCAACCTCATCCCAGTCTTGTTTCCGGACGTTAACGAAAGGCTGCTCGCCCGTTTCGTCTGTGAAAAATCACGAAAACTGCCAGCGGATATCCTAAAGCGGGATACATTTTTGTCGTAACCGCAACAGCAGCAGCGAAAACTGAAGTCCCAACCCTCTTGGAGAGAGGAGGCTGCAAGAATCAGCAGAGAAGTTGGAATATTAGACCTAACT